>VWZZ01008136.1:59044-137341 GCA_013399095.1 Psophia crepitans | reverse complement strand
GGAGGGGGGGGGAAGCTATGTTTTTTCCAAATCATAATTTTACTAGAATAATATTGCAAATTAAAAAAAAAAAAATCAATGATAGTTATAACTGTTTGAACTTTGCCAGTCCTTCCAGCAACACGAAGCCAGCTCCCAGCCCTGGCTCCCACAGGCTGCGGCTGCAGCCTGAGCCCAGCGATCCCACCAAGTCCCACCAGGCACCTCAGCTCCCTGCAGCTCACAGCCTGACTAACACCCCACTCACAGACTCCTTCAAGGACTTCTCAGTACGCAACGAGCAAATTCAAGCAAAGAAACACAAGTTTTTAGCAGCAAGGAAGGGAGAAAATACCGCGGTACCTCCTAGAGCACGGAGCGCTGTGCAACGCTCAGCCGACGCTCCGTGAGTCGCTGTCTTTTGTGTGCGTACTACAGCACGGGCAAGCAAACCGGCAGCGGGTAGCAAGTCTTCAAGTCTTCAACTAGAAGACAAGAAGCTCTTTTTTTCAGTTGAAATCCACCCTGGCTGGCAGAAGGCCTGAGTTATCACCTCTCGCACGCGCAGGGCTGCCAACCATGGTCACGTTCACGACAATGTCCCACCGCACAGGGGACAAAACAAACCAGAGAAGGGTGGATGAGGCAAGGAGGATGAGGAGAAGGACCAAACAGGACGAGGAAAGTCACGTTCACGACATCAGCAAAGGATGCACTGCGCTGAGCCAGCGACCGCTCCGGCCACAAATCAGCCGGCTCACCCCGCAGAGCCAGGGCACGGAACGGTGGTGTAAGTCACAGCGGCGCGATTGCGAAGTGACTCTCTGTCGCACTAGTGTCACCAGCGCCACAGACCTCCGGGCAGGAGGCTCCAGCTCCGTCATGTTCTTTGTGCGGGGGCAGTCGCAGAGATGCCACCACCATCACCAACAAAGCGAGAAGGTAACGATGCAGGACGCACCAAAGCCTGGCTGGAGAACCGAGAGATGAAGAGCAGTACTTTGTCTCGCTACCTCAGCCAGACGGCCCCTGCTCCTTCGCTTCCCAGGGAGAGATACTTACTCCTAACTGAGTCTCTCTTATTACGGTGACAATTCTCCACTTCTCCCCAGGGATCAGCCGCACGGAGCGAGCAAGCTCTCTTGTTGTTGTTGCAGCTGCTGTTAAACTGTGCTTGCCGATCGATCCACGCCTGAAAAAACTTCAGCAAGCGTGTGCTCCTGGACCAGCCCTGCCGGGAGGGAAGGCATACGGCATCCTGCCAAAGCAAACCTCCTTAGACACCCTCTTCCTACACCGTGGGACAGCTCACGTGACCTGCGGGGCAGGGAAGTGGGTGCAAACGAGTGAAAATCCAAATTCTTCTCATTTTCTACCTGAACTGCTCTTTGCGCAGGGATCACCTTGGGTGCGATGCCTCAGCCACGCACAACCACGCTAGGAACGCTTAACGAGCCACGAGTCTGCACCAATCTTCTGCTTCTTTTTCTCTTTACAACCAGGGGAGATCAAGGTTTAGGATGCTGGTTTTCAGACCTCAGGGCTCAAAAAGAACATTTTTAAGACCACCGTACCCCTTCTCAGGCCATTCTGCGGTGGTTGCTGAGAGGAGAGCGCTTTTGCAGACGCGGAAGCGCATCCCACGAGCCATCTCCTTGCCGCAGCCTCCAGCTTTGCTTGGCTCCGGAGGGGCAGGGGAGACCACAGCTGCCCACCACAGTCCAGGGAGCAATGAGGGAGTAACGACGCACAAGCTTTTTGTTGCCCCTCGACAGTTTTCTCGAGGAACAAGCAAAGGATGCGCAGAAATTAGGTGTAGCGGTTTGCAACGCACAGCGGTTTCGTCCAAAGATGAGTTATTTCCCACCGACTGGCACACTGCTCCCCAGAGACACGGATTTTTCCTGCACGGAGACGGAAGGGCAGCCCCAACGTAACGATACCGCAGCTCCTGGCACTTTCAAAAGGGTCCTTCACAACACTGGCTCCTACAGACGGTGGTTTCTCCAGCCGCTGCACAGAACAGAGGCATTTTCACCCGCTTCCACAGCCCTGGAAGTAGACAGGCGCGAATTCGCATCTGCCCAAAACCTCTTCTCCTCTGCCAAATCCTGCCAGACACAGAGCTTCCACAAGTGACTGAATACAGGCGTTTATTTTTGTTTTCCGGAGGGATTCCAGCCCGCCTGCCCGCAGCCCCCCGCAGCACGCACACAAAGGAGGGAGGAGGACCACGGCTCCTCCAAAGAGAACGGAGTTACCGAGGTCTGAAACGGCGCGGCGCAAAGGTCACGTCGTTACGGCAGCGCCCGCTGACCGGGAGCGGGGAACAGCCACGGGTTAAAAAAAAATAATAATCGTTTGGAAAAATAAATGCATTTGCTGATTCATTTTTATTCCGTACGAAAATGTAAATCGGGTGCAAAAATAAAACAAACAGAAGAGGCCTAATTATTTATACAGGCATTTTAATCAAACAATGAATAGCACACAGCAACCTTCTACATCAATTAATAAAGCTGGCTTCTGCAAAACAAAAGAGTTACACCATGTGCCCTAATTATGAAATCCAGCCTGGAGATGCTTGTTTTTCCCCCTCCTCCCCCCATACACCTGGCTTCATATATACCCACTGCATTCCTGCGCTGAGGACGCTCGTTAGCCCCACTCTCTATTTACAAATTCATTACTGTACTGCACATTTACTGATGTCTCTGACAGTAGGAGTGGTCACACCGCAGCACTGCGAGGCGAAACAGCAGCTAATTGAACGCAGGGGCTGGGGGGACGAGCGGGGTACTGCCTCCCTTTCTCCGGGCAGGAGGCAGCTGCTTCCACTTAAGCTCAGCACATTTCAGGAGACGAGGATAAAACCGGAGCTATTAGATGTTTGCGTTAGATTCCAGGGAGCCACCTCTACGTTTCGCATTAACAAAGCAAGCCTTACAACGTGTTTCTTCACGTCTTACCTTGGGCTTCACTTGATCAAACACCGTTCCCTACCATAACGTATGTGACCAAACTGGCTAACGATGAGCTGTCACCTTTCTGACGGATGGGTGCGCATCCCTCCTGGAAGCAGAGATATCAAAAGAAGCCCCAGTGCTTTGCAGCTTCAGGCACACCGGCGCAGCACAACGCGGCGCAGGGTTCTCAGTCTGCCTCGGGAGGGTTGGCGCAGCAGAAGAGAGGAGCCGGCAGCGTCCCCGCGCTGGACAGCCCAAGCATTAAGTGCGTTTTGTCCCTGGTTCAATAGGGTTTGGGGTGCGGGGGATACCGCTTGTTTCTTTTTAAGTAGGGACAACGAAAGGCAACGTGGAAATTGTTAAAACCCCTCTGAGGCATTAACCACGCGTTAATGAACAATTTATGAATCAATCCCTTTGCCAGCGTGACAAACCCCAGAACTACTTCAGGGCTTTCTTTGGGGCTCAGCAACACGTGGCACGGGGAAAGCGGGGCCACAGAGCCAGAACAGACTCCTGCACTGGCACCATTCTGCCCTTTGAAAAACCATAAATGAACCTCTCCCCCACGCTCTTCTCAACAAACACAAATCACAGCCGGGAACTCATCACCTGCCGCAGTTCCTGGTTTCAGAGCCCCTCTCCCTCCTCCCGGCAGCTCCCGGGTGGGGAGGAGGCACGTGCCTGGGCCTCCCAGGAGGGACGAGATCTCACCCGAGAAGGCAAAAACCTGGCAAAACGGGGCAAGGAGGACACCCAAGCAGAGAGGCTTGGTTTCCCATCGTGTCCAGTAACGTGCGTTAGCATCTCCACGCTGATGGAGCCTACCACGGGTAACACTGGGGAAGAAGCATGAATCGAGCTTACGCTCGGGATGGAGATATCAACCTCTGGACAGTCTGGTCCCTCTGCGGGATGCTCATCTAGCAGGTCCACAAAGGAGATCAGCACTGCTTCTGCTCATCTAGGGTGAGCTACAAGCTTTGGGTGCACCCATCGCAATGCCAAGGGGTTACGATGGCCACTTACGAGCACGGAGCCTTTCAAGGGCTATTTCTAAAAAAGACGGCTCCTATTTCGCATCTGGCGTTGCCAAACGGCTAAAATTGGTGATGATGTCAGATGAACGTTTATTCATGCAAATGGAAGAGTATTTCTGTAAAATAAAACTAAACACAAGAGACAGAATCCCTTTTGTCTTTTAGCAGCACGAGGCAAGAGACTGGCAAATTCATTTTAAAAATTTCGTTCTAGAAAAATCATACTCGTTTAATAAATTTGGTCTAAATATTAATCTAGACAAAGTTTTACGTGCTTTAGGAGTTTGGGGAAGATCCCTTTAAAACCCAAAGTGTACGTTTACAGACTACATTCCATTTCTCCACAGGCAGGATAGGCTGGTAAACGGCAACAAAATGACGACTCTGCTTGGCTGGCGCCTCACTGAAACCATCCATATTTCCTCTGTACACCTACAAGTCCTTCAGCCAGAAGTCAGGCACCGCAGTGGTGCACGTGGCACTTTCCACAAGGCATAAAAATACAAATATTTTTTCTAATACGCAGTTGCAATTTAAATCTGGAAGAAAAATTGATATTTTTTTTTTGAAACTCACACCAAATGTAATCAGATACTTTTGAAGTTCAATTATTCTTTGTTGTGTTTAAAAAATGTTGTTAATATGTATTTGATTCTCCTAGAGAGTACCATTCAATTAGAAAGCTCTCCAAATTTCAGAACGGATGTTTATGCGTAGTCAGAGAAAACGTTCAAAAATGTCCTTGTCAGCTCGTGTTGCATAAGCCACCACGTTCCAAGGGAAAGCGAGCTGCTCGCTCAGGGCTATCGATTACAAGTGACCGACACGAGTCATGTCCTGGGCTCGACCGCACGTAGGTGCCTTACGCCCCAAATCTGAGTTGCCCAAGTTTCAACACCAGAGTTTTCAACGGCGCTTGCCCCGACAACAACAACAAAAGCCAAACCCCAACAGAACACTGGGTAGAGGCTACGGCACAGGAAACATCCACTTCTCCCTATTATCTTGACGTTGTAACTCCAAGAAATAATGGAGAAACAAAAGCGGCTCAGGAGCTGCTCACTCCCAAGGTGGGTGTGCAACACGGGTCTGTGCGAGTGGCACCAGCTGACCCCCCCCCGTCCTCTCCACAGTACAGACGCTCGGGCGCCACCACACAAAAGCGAGACGCGTTAAAGATGATAACGATGAGTATCGGGTCTGTTCTGTCACTAAAGGGGTTCACCGATTTGCAGTCGTCAATGTACGAACCTCAGTACCAACAGCCAGCACAACCCTTCCTTCTTCCTCTCCCTCCCCTTGGAGTCTTCTTCAGAAGTACAGGACACGACCGTGAACACGCCACCGTCAGCCAGAGAAACATTAACACATAATCACCGTTGGATTGTACAACCTGACGCCAACCTCCCATAGACTCTGGAGTGCTCTATTAGAGACGTTTATTAGTGCCCTTTAACAACTCCTGTAATGATTCACATAAAAAATAAAGTAAATCATTTTTATTGCATTTCCCTGCCTCTTTAGGAAGATACAGCTCACTGACAAGTAAAACCTACCTACTGAACAACAAGACCTTAGCTGTGACATTGCGAGCAGTGAAATAACGCTTGGAGAATAGATGTATTCCAGAACCAAATATCCCCAGGGAGCCTGGATGTGAAACGCAACAGCACTTGCAGTTTTGGATACACACATCTGAAACGTCCTTCCAGGCTGCGCCACAAATCTCACAGGTAAGAAAAAAGAAGGAAAAAACCCCCACCTACCCCTCGGTGCTAACCAGAAACGTGATGTGAAGAGGAGCGATGCTACAAACAGGGCTGCTTTCTCAGCTAGCAGCAGGACTTCTCCTCTTTGTGATTTACAGATACTTAAAAACAAGTAGGTTAATGAAGCAACAATACACTGACTGCAGAGCGCTGATTAATACAAACTTCAGAGCAAAGTGATCCACGAGCCAATTCAGCACTAAGGCAGTGTCCAAGTGGCTTGGCTGGGCTTATTAAAAAGAAGCCTTGAAAAAGTTACAAGAGCACTTCTTTAACAGTATTAACCAAATACAACAGTTCCTGAGAAATAACTGTACACATCTCCACTGCACGCGGACTATAGTTTACAGTATTCTATTTTTTGCTGTGCATTTTGATCCTGGCTTGCTTCAGGATTTTCACTATTGCCTTTTAAATAGTTTAATTTAGAAGGAGCTTGGTTCACTGAACTGACTGCATGATCAACCATCGGGACTCTGAGTCCCTGACACTCTCTCTTTGCCTCAGTTTCCTTTTCTCTAAGGTAAAGGCAATACCCCCCGGTTGGGGAGTACCCACAGAAATGCTTGGGAAGCGTTTTGAACACTTAAAAACGTGTAATTTCCTTCTTTGTTAGGAAACACAACAGCAACCATTCCTCACCCAGCAGGAACAGGGGCCCGCATGCCGCCGGCAGAGGAAGACGGCGTGGCCGAAGCACCGGCGCAGCCCTGGCCAGCACCACTTGGTTGGGAAGAGATGAGGTTAACAGAAAACGCAAAAGCATCTTCAGATTCATCAAGGGGCTCTTTCAGGGGGCAGCGATGACTTCGGCAGACTCCGGACCTGTAGGAACCCGCTGCCCGCCACCAGGAGCGGTGCAGGGTGACGTCACCTCGGCTGTTTGCACTAGGCTTAAGCGCACACACGGTCCAAGCCTAAGTGTACGCGTGTGCAATCCAAGCATCGCTTCCAGAGCTGCATCTGCACACCTGATGCTGTGTCCTCCTAGAAAGTGTGCACTGCTGGAGGAGGGAAACCATCCAGCTTCTGCCCTAAGCTCCAAAAAACCGAGACGTCTGTAGGCGCTTGTGGTCCTTCCAGCTAACCGCACGATATTGCAGCAATATTTTACATTTTTCTTTTTCCTGCAACAAAAATCAATGAATGTACAATTTCTCATTTGTACGTCGGTATTTCCACCTGCCACCCAAAATGAAGATTTCCTGAGTCAGACACACACCAAAAACCAGACAGAACTGAAAGGGAGGGACCTTGAGCGGGGTTAGGAAGACCGTACGAGGCGGTGTTTTTAACCCAGCCCGAGGGGAGCCGAACTGCACGACGGCTGTTTAGCAGCCAGTGAAGTCTGGAAGTCTCAACCCAGTTCTCCATGAACAAATGGTTGTATAAAAATAGCCATTACCTAAGACGACCATTTTCATTCCAGGACAAAAGAACATCAGGCTGAAAATTGCAAAATTAATCCCTGGAGATTGCAACCCACCACAACGTCTTATGTTTAATTTGCAGTGGGGAAAAAAGAAAGATATCACATAGTGGCGACCAAGAACAAAGGCCACATAATAAGAATTAATTTCAACGTAAGTACCAGTGAAACACAGGGCAAACCGCACCCTCTGTTAAAAGTTAAACCAAGGGCTCCTGGGCATCAGCTGAAAACAGAGATGCTCGGTTCCTTGCTGCTTGAATTGGTACAACGTGACTTCTTTGCTGTCACACTCAGCCTGGGATCGGAGGGGGAACAGGCACCAAACACGGGGATGTCAGGGTGCAACGAGAAAACGCTGCTCTGGAGGCGTTTTGCCTTCTTTACAGGCGACCTGCAGGGCTGCGAGTGCAGCGCCGGCACCAGAGGCTTCTGCTACGGCAATCGCTGTGCCGAGTTTGTCACCCCACAACCCAACTGGTTAAAAAAAACCCCCAAAAAACAGTTAAAAATAAAAAACCAACAACAACAACATATCAAAAAACAAAGCAAAATAAAAGGGTTTTTTATTTGACGCCAAATCCCTCTGCTATTTCAGAGATATTCTTCCCTTTTTTTTTTTTTTAAATTTATGCCTACCATCACCTAAATGAAAAGGCACACTAGTTGGAACCTACGAGCCACCCAGCCGGCTGCATCTCCTCCTTCCCCACGCCAGACCTTGCCAAATTTATGCCAACAAAAACCCGTCCTTTCAAATCCCGGGGTGGGGCTGCGCTGGGACGAAACGGAAGGCTGCACATCAATCTTCAACAATCATAGCAGGATGGGAGGGCCGTTTATAAAGGCAGAGCACTTACTTGCAGTGACTCTAATATTATTAAAAGAAGCAGCAGATTAGCACCAGGTTATAGCATCAAATGCAAACAGCTCGTTTATCCCGCGCTCACCACGTCCACCCTCCTGTCTTACCGACCTTCCCTTCCTCCGGTGCCGCCAACCCCAAAATCAAGCTATTGCAGATGAAGGATTAAAAGGGGAGAGGGGAATATTTAAAATAATAATAAAAAATCATCAGTGAACCCATTTTTTAGGGTTCACCGAGAACCTTTTAGGCACTGCCCAAACACCAGGGTCCCCCTGCAAACGCCGGTCTGCAGGTGGCAGCTGCATTCTGCTGCCGGGGGACTGCATTAAAACCACCCGAGCGCTCTCCTGAGCTCCCTGTATTTTACTGAGTATTTAGGGGGGCGCTGGCAAAGGTTATCCCTAGAAGTTTACCTCGGCATGAATACCGATAGGAACGCAAAGCGAGCAGATGTTGGATGACTAACTTGAACGCGCTTGAACGGGATTTTGGGGCAGTCAGAAAACGTCCCTCAGGGATTTATCTAGATTTTACGTTTGGCATAGTGCATATTTATTGAAAGCACAGCCACTGGCGTAGGTATGTGCCAACACATTATTGTCTTAACAAACCGGGAGAGCGGGACCGACACACACCTCTAAACGCCCCTCGGGTACCACCGCCCGGGGTAAGGACACAGCCCTGGCCGGGGAGAACTGCCCTTGCGGAAGCTTTTCGGAAGTCTTCAAGACAGAGTGTTATTTGCAAACATTTTTAAACATGTTTTGCTGCTTCTACCCTGTTTTCATACATAGGTGCCTGACGTGTCTCCTAAGGAGGTCTCTCAGGTACAAGAGGAAGCGGCGATTCATTCGGTTCTCGTTGTCCCACTGGAAAGAGTATTTTAGAACGGAGCACGTGTGCAGTTTTCAACGCCTAAAGAGCGACTGCTAAAAGAAATGATGACATAGAGACAAAAAAAGAGTGACTGAACGGCATTTTGACTCAAAAGTACCCATAAATGTAGTGTTTAGCCCAGCTGCAGTCGAAGTTTCTGCAGCAAGGCAGCAGTCTGAAGCCCTGAGGGCAGAGCCTGCAGTGCCCAGCAGCCCCCCAGGGGGCTGGGGAAGAGCTGACGCCATCTCAGGCAGCAGGTCACAGCCACACCAGGTCACACGGCGGGGCGAGAATCAGTGCCAGATCCAGATCATGCACACATCTACAGCCAGTCGCTCCACCGGGTTCTCCTACTGCAGACAGCAGCACAACCCACCTGAACCGACCAGGCTGCGCATCATCGTGTGTCCCACCATGAGATCGCAGCCATGTGTCTGAAATGGGTTTGGACCTGCCGTACAGCCATAAAGTATCTCAAGAAGCTGGTATTGATCTCCAAGGCCTCTGACTTGAGGACTTGCTGCTCCTGATTTCAGCCAGGAGAGCAGTCCTCTGGCCAGGAGGTTCAGCAGGGTCACGGGTATCATCCACCTTGGACCGCCCGTGGTCTTTGTCATACCACCTCATCCCCACAGATGACAAACAGCACGTTAGCATCGCTCCTGAGTACATGCTTTCCTCCTCCACTGCCGATGCATTCTGATCCCTCAGCAACTTCAGCCGAGAAGCTGAAGGCCGTCACCCCCACCACAGAGCCTCGCCAAAGGGCGCATTTAATCAGCTCACCCTTGATTTGTATGTCTGCCTCGTACAAAGCCCAATTTCCGACGCTGGAATTCTGATTCGTTATCACAACCTTTAGACCTACAGCCAAAGAATGCCATTTTTAACGCTGGTCATTTGGCAAACCACAAAGAAAGCTCACAAATCCAATAAAAGGGGTTTTAAAATAAATAAATAAATAGATGAATAAAAATTCTGCGCAACAGTTCTGGCCTGCTGCATAGCAATGGGGAAAGGCACACAGTAAATCACCCGTTCGACCACTGGGCAAGGGCCAGCATTCACTGAGAACCTGGCTGGCGACAGCACTTTCTCAGGTTCCCCACAATGGGCTGCTTGAATTTGCTTTTTAACTACGCAGAGGTCTGACATCAGCCTTTGCTGGCAAAATAATCTAAAAAAATAAAAACGCCCGAGTACCGGGTGTGCTGCAGCTGCGCGTGCGCACAGAGAGGTTCCAATTCAGCAGAGCCGCAAGGATCCAGGTTTTTGATAGGGGACCGCGCTACAAACGAGTTATAAGTACAAAAAAAAAAAAAAGACCTAGACTTATTTAGAAGTGAGAAAGTAGGGATAAAGCAGTAAAACCTTTAATAAGATGTGAATACCCTACATCTTTTTTTATGCCTCCACATCCTGTTTCTTTCCACCCATTTAATTCACCAGTTGCTCCCCTGGAGCAGGGGCTGTCACTCAGGATGTGTGCAGCCACAACTGCGTCCTGCACGCAGGAGGGATCTCTGCCTCACACACCTACAGCGACTCCTGTAGGGGAGCAGATGCTCAGTACTCACCTACGTGGCTTTTCATACTCTTCTGGTACACCACAACCAGAGCCCTGTACAAAATCGCCTTGCAAATACGAATACTAGCTAGAAAAGAGGCAGCCGCGCTGCTTACACACCGCGATCGCCATTTCCTTGGTGTGCAAATCAATCTTAGAGCAAAGGGGCAAGCAAGTGCTGACTCTACACGACCTCGTGTGCCCGTAGCACCTACACATGATTTTCTAAACGCTATCTGCAAAGAGTGTGCTCTGGAGAGAAACTGAGGCAGCAGGCTCAGCGATCCAGCTATTTCATTTCCACCCGTGTTTAACCTGTTTCTCTGCTCCTCTCTGGCTCACCAGAAAACAGAAGGAGAGGAAACCGCTCACAGATGAAGCTGAAAAGCAAACACAGAGAACAAAAGGATGACTTCACGCTACGGAGTCCAGGCAGTCCAGTAATGCCGCGCACCAGTTCCTCCCAAAATTTACCCTGATGGCGTTTCTCATCCATCTTCAAAGAGGAAAAGCGCAGGGGACGTGGTGGGTTGTGTGAAGTGGTTACAGAGCGGACTCTGTCATTCCGTTAACGCAAGCCCAGTATTTTTATATGGAGCCTCCAGGCACAACATGTCCTTAGGACAAGTGGTCTCATAATTGGTGAAAAAAGGCAGAGAGGGTCAATCGCTGCAACATTAGGCTTGTGGCCACCCATGTGCTCGATTTCAGCACTAATTCTCTTCCCTCCACGGTCAAATCCTGCTATTTACTCCCACCTACATAAAATCAGGCAGATGGGAAACACTCGGCATAATTCTTCACTCTTATCCCTTCCTGTGTCCCTCCAAAACCTGATTTAATTTCCTATGCATCAAGACAAAAATCATATTAAACTGCGGGGGGCGGCGGGGGGAACCAAAACCCCGACCAACCAGCCGTGCTACACACAGGATTTGCTTCTGATCCCAAATTTCCTTCACACCCAGTGCATACGTTTTGCGGATTTCTGCCGTAGCAGGACTTTCATCCCTCCCTCTGCACAGCCACTGCTTGCCTTGCGGTGTGAGATTGAAGTAGACAAGTGTGAAAGAATCATATAGGGCTCAACATCATTAGGCTCATCCTGAAAGCACAAGAGTTGACAGGTCTGAGGAAGCAACTTCCGATTTTCCCCTGGGGCTCAGATTTGGGGGCTTGGAGGTTGGGGAGAGCAAGGAAGGTCTCTAGAAAATAAAACCAGAGAGGCTGGGTGTTTGTCTTTTTCTTTGCAATCTTGGGGCAGTCGTGAGGCTACCAGGGCGTCAAAAATTCTGAAGAATTAAATAACTATGAAAGCCTCAAGTTAAACATAAACCCAAACTGCGAAAACACAATGAAAGTTCAGCCTGTTAGAAATAATGTGCTGGGCAAAACATTAACACATTTACACTTGAAAGTTGTGAAAGAGTCAGAATCATCCTGCTTAAAATGTACCAGTCAGACGGGATCTCGTGTCAGGGCAGAGCATCCTGCAGATACATAAAAGAAAGTACTTGAACAGGCATCATAACACAAACATCCACTTATTTTCTGCCAAATAAGATCAATGTCCTCTCTCCACAAAATAACGCTCCCTGCAAAGTGCTCGAGTTCAACTTGCTTACAGAAAAAGAGGTCAGAAAATCAAATGCCTCCAAATGTTTCACTGATTAAGCAGGCTCAGTCGCATACTTCAGGGCATTTATCCTTAACTCAGACCGCTCTGTTTGTACGAAACAAAAAATAGAAATAAAATACCCTCACCTTAAAGGCTAGCAGATCAACTTTGTCTGAAAGGTCAGCCAGATCTTTGCCGACTGAAGCAATTGCAAAGTCCAGACTTCACCCACCGAAAAAGCCCAGTGGTCTGAAGCTTGCGGCTGTTACGCCCGCCACGGTCACCGTGCACTCATCCCAGCTAACGCCCTTCTTCCTCAGTGGCTTGTGGAAGGAGAACTGGCATCTCTTGAAATGAGAGCAGCAGCTTAAAGTCATAAATGTGGGGCTTTGGTTTGGGGTCTTTTTTAATTTTTATTTTATTTTTTTATTCCTATGTGGAAATAAGCGTGAACCGCCGAAGATCAAGTCACGCACATCCCCTGCAGCTACGGCGACCAGACAGGCAGGCGGCTGCACCAGCTGTAACTTCTCGCCGGCCCTTTAGCTCAGCCTTGTACCAAACCCGCGGCAGGAACTCCACACGGACAGCGCCGAGGCTCAGATCAGAGAGGAAAGGGCACCGATATAGAACCAAAACACATGATCTGTCAGCCTGGGAACCCCAAAGCATCACCCTCCAGAAGTGCATTCTTCAGCTCAGAGGATGGGCTGGGTGGTCTCCTCGGCAGGCTGGTAGCTAGGAAGAGCTTCTGCGCTCTCAGATGCCTCCAGCGCTTGAATTTGCCAGGTTAAAAAAAAAGAATAATTGAAATTCAGTAACGCTCTGCTTCCCAATGCCTCCTCTTCCCACCAGCGCGGCAGCCGTGGTGCTTAGGGACACGGTTTAGTGGCGGATTTGGCAGTGCTGGGTTTACTTTCAGACTCGATGGATCTTAAGGGTCTTGTCCAACCTCAACCATTCTATGATTCTATGTCGTCTGACCTGACAGCCCTCAGACTGTCCTGGGAGGCCCTGAAGTCATTTCAGCTTCAGTTTCAGATTCCTCGGGACAGACAAAGTCCCATAAATACAAGATCATGGTTCTGTGGTGCTGCGTTTTCAGAGCAAACCCTGCGCAAATACAGGCAACGGCCAAATTCTTGAATTCTTGTTCAGCTTAGCAGTAACGGTGGTTCCTGTGATTTTTACCTGGAGTTTTGTAGTGTTCATCTTAGCACTTCTGATCACAATTTCCTTGGGTTGTATTAAAAAAAAACAACCACCTTCCCCCCGCCCCCAGCTAGATTTCCAACTCTTGTAGTTGCCAGTGAAAGATTGGAAAGGCACCCAACATGCATCCCAACAGCTCAGAAACTAGGTGAGAAACAAAAAGCAAACTCAGTTAATTGTGCAAAAAGTATGACCTGATTTTGGGGACACTACTTCATGATTTTTTAAATAAATACACCTGGCAACCTGGCATACTGGTTACAGTGGGAATATATCCTCATCGATTTCCAGCCCAGTGTCAGCTTTCTAGATAATCCCAAAACAATGACTGTAACAGAATACAGACTTTCCAGATCATCGTTATGCCTGGGGTATTAAACAGCACTGATGAATAAAAGGCAGAATGAATATTTCAAGGGGTTGCAGGCAGCAAGAGTAATAGGGATGAGAATGAGTAACCCCTGACCCGAGCAGTCCCAGGGCACAAAGCATGCTGGCTTCAAAAGCCATGACTGGCCAAAATTCCCAAGAGCGAGCCACCACTCAGGGCATTCCCATTCACGGCTCCCCCCGGTGAGAGATTTTGGCTGCTTGGTTTCCAGAGGACCGGCGCTCGGTGCTGCTGACATCATTCCTGCCCACTGGACGCGGGTACTCAAACACCAGTGTGCCTAAAAAAACTGGTTTTCTGTTTCTGTGTCTCAGTTCCTCAACTGCAACACGGAGAAGTTCCTTCAACTGTAATTTCGTAGTTCCCAAGGTTGCTGGGAGGGGCTGATGAATCAGCACTCACAGCGCTCCTTGAAGAGAAAACAAGTGATGTGTATGAAGTTTCCTCTGTCATTTACTGATCTCTGATGCATCCCAAAACTGATTTAACAAGTCCTGCTTGTTAAAGTGAAAACCAGACAGGAAGAAACTCTTCTTGCTATTAAACGTGCTTGCCAGAAAACTCAACTGCTAATATCTCTGTGCAGCACAGAAAGTCTCTCCCGAAACCTTTCATGTGTCTCTCTACACGTCAAGCTCCCTTTCTTCTTCCTTTTATCTTCATATTTAGATAATTCTCACTAAAAGCAAGGTGGTCGTTCTTGCAAAATTACCATAACGTCTCTTGATGGACTTTTAAGATCTCTGCTGCTTGTTACACAGTACTTCGGATGTGTTTTGCCAAGAAGCAAGACATTGTTTATTCTTGTATTAGGAAGACAAAGCGCTTCCCACTTCAGGGCTTCATCTCTCTCAAAAACGCGCGGCGTCGCAGAAAGCAAGTGGGATAACCGACGGGAAGGGACTCCTAACGGCAACTGAATTTCAATTTCATTGATTAGCAGTATCGCCGGCGTAAGGAGATTTAATGCCGAGCCCGGTGTAAATTGGATTCCAATTGCTGTCCCTGTGTAAAAAGGGGTCTCGCATAAAGGATTAAACGCAGGCCAAGGCTGCACAATGAACCCACTGGCTCATTCACAATCAGCTTTGTGTACTCATTAGAAAAGGGAGCTAATCACCCCAGTTTGTGCTGGTTTCAGAGCTGCCAGCACAAAAGGCTGTGACCTCCCACTGCGAGTCAAAGACAAAAATATCCCCCTTTCTCCCATGTACCAAAAACTCTCATTTTGTGCCTCTAAAATTCAGCCTCCTGATGGACCCACAATAAAAATTAGCTGTGGTCAGCAAGATTCAGCTACCCCTCAAACCACAATCGCGGTGCTTAATATAGGGGGTGAATGAGGAAAATTAAACATCTGGCCAGTAAGGAGCCTACCAGTGACCTAGTTCTGTCCCAGCGTGTGGCTTGCTTGTGAATGCGTTAGGAGCATGTGCAATACAGCAAAGCACAGAAATTGCCCTAAGCCATCTCGCAGGTAAGCCAAAAGACCTTCCACATTTTAAGCGGCACGTAGAAAGGTATCCCTGCGCTTGTGGGGGTACAGCACAGAAAACCAGAGGAGTTAACCCAAAAGTCACATGTAGCAGAAAGCCAGGAAACTTCGCTGGTGAGCGAAGCTTTTGAAGCAGATGACGAAGCGCAGGCCAGGAGGTGGGAAGCCACACGGTCTGTTCCACCCACCACCCCTTCGGTCCTGCAGAGAGCTGCTCGAGAACAGAACACCCCCTGAGGCTGGGCACCAGCCTACACGCTCAGCCCTTGCACCCCACGGGCCTCCCATTTCGAACGGACAGGCTCCCGGCTGACGCCTGCCAAGGAGTTCACGGCATCCCACGGACGCCGGATGATGTGCAGCTCCATGCACTGCGGGTCCTTGAGCTCTCTTCACGTTTCCCCAGTGAAACGACATCTGCTCAGCCCCTCAAACACCGGGGTGACCGCCGCCGCTGAAATCGCAGCCCAGGCAGACAGGGCTGACAGAGCCCCAGCGCGCTGCCTGGTGAGACCTCACGGCGCAGATGCTCACCGTGGCCGCTGTCCTCCCTGCGCCCTCAGCACGCTTTTGGCCACCATATTTCTCCACGCAGATCTGTATCGCTGCCCCTCCCATTCATCATCTTGAAATAGCTCACTGCCGTGCGATGTAGTATCGGCAACGTGGCTGCGTATTTTTAGCACAACAAACGTTTTATCCTTTTTTGAGAAGAGTTAATTGCCCTGTTTCCTTTTCCTCCTCTGTTCCTCCCCATCTCCCACCTGTTTCAGCAGGCTCTCTGGTTCCCGGCTCATAAAAAATGCCACGGATGCTTCTGTGGCCCCAAGCATCTCCTCGGCTGGGAGAGGAGCCGGTCCAGCAGCCTGCGCACCCTCTTTCGCTGCGCCCCTGTACAGCGCCTAACGTGCCACCGCACGACCGCGATGCAGATATTAATAAATAACAGCACAGAGACACCGCTGAGCGCTTTTGATACCGGAGGAAACTGAAAAGTGTCACTCCCACACAGACCCCCCAGAACTGGCCCTGGGTTCTGCACCGAGAGGCGTCACAGAGACCAGACCCCCCTAAGAAATAAACTCCACCCAGTTCATGGGGATTTCAGGGAAAAGTAAAGCATAGAACAGCTTGCATCAGGAAAAGTTTAAACCCTCTAAATGATGAGGCTTGCATATGTTAATTATCCTTTGGCTAGAACACACCCCCTTGGTTTCCGTGTTCTCTTTTACTATAGAAAGCCCCAGGCCAAAGGCAAACTTCCAGCATCTATCCGTTCTCGTATTAGGAAAATAAAGTTCGAAATCCCAAGCAACCTGAGAAGATGGGACCGATTACCACAACGTGCTTTTCTTGTGCATAACTGCCCCCGCAAGGAACGAAGGGGGGGCACCCCCCCGCTCTCTTGCAAAGGCAACGAACCCGACGCAGACACGCCGGCCAGCGATACCCACGGCGCTTCTGCAAGGAACAACCAGCATTGGGGCACATAACACGTCTGGCACAAAAAGGTAACGCAGACAGATGAATGGTTAACCCACTTACCCCTTTTCATACCCCGATCACGAGGAGCCGCAGCCCAGAACCACGTCGTGCCTGCCCTCCCAACTCCCCCCCAGCCCGGGGCACGGGACATGTCACGGGTGTCCCAGGGAGAGGAAGGCAGGGCAAGGCAACCTCAGAAACGCTGGGGGAAAAGGTCAGGATGGTAATTTTTGTAACAGAAGAAAGAAAATTCTCAATAGGAAATGTTTAATGGGTTGGAGGAAATCAGTGGACCTTCAAGGAGGAACAGCTCTGCAGGTGGACAGCCTGAACGCGTGCTGAAGGACCACTCCTGTTGATGGGAATATTTCTCTGCCACAGAGCCCTCTGTCAGGCAAATAAAATCTCCTGTCAGCAGCCGCACACAAAATCTCTGCTGCTGGAGGACGAAATCTGATTGTGCGTACAACTGAGGAGATGCTATCTATTCACTGCCTGTTGGCCAATAATGCAGCTGGTAAGAACAGTTTCATCGAAAATCTTATTCTTTCTCTTAAAAGAAAAAAAAAAGATGCAGGCCTTTGGCACCAGCTACAGTCCCGACTCCTCTCTCTGCCAATCTGCAGACAAATAAAAAGTGTTTTATGAAATGATAACCTGTTGGCAGTAAGAAGACAGAGTACCCTCGATGCTTTTCCGTGAGACCAACGTTTTTTTTTAAGGATATAGGAGAAGAAGCCAAATCCAAATGACACACAGAAGCCACAGAGCATTACAATGACCTCCTCAGATTTTACACCAAACGATCCAACACTTAGGGAAAAAAATATGTGGTTTTTTGTTTGTTTTTTTTTTTTTTGTTGGAGTTGCAACATACAGACCAGTTTCAAGTCACTGTGTCATTTAACAATATTCACCGCTTTATTGTCCTGGGAAGGCACAGCTTAGCAGCTTTATTCCACTACCAGGATGCCCTTACGGCACACCGAAGCACTGTGTCACCCAGCATTTACGCCGCTCGACCAGCACCCTGCAACAAGCGCATGAATCTCTCTGCTTCCCCGTCAATGTATTCACAAGATTCTCCCACCAAGATGATAATACTCAATCTGCACTTATTTTCCAGATCATCAACTGGACTTCTGCACGCCTTGCAACCTGGTCTTTGGCATTCTCAGCAAGAGCAGCATTAGGTCCAATGATCGTTATCTCCATGACTTCAATTTTCCTCTCAGCCTCTTGCAATCTTAAACCAATGCTTTCCAACTTCTTATCCACTGCAGCATGAATAGCATCTCGCTTTTCTATAATGTCTGCCAACCACTTAGCAAGCCCAGCACTGCTTGATAAGCCAAATCCATGCCTCCTGATGGTACGAAGCAGAAAGCAGTCAAGCCTGACCCACCCAGCTAGAAGGGAGTTTGGAAGTGAAATATCAGGCCCTCAGCACGTCCAGTCTGACTCATTTTTTCCTCAGCAGTTATTATTACCAAAAGCAAACAGTAACGAACATCCCATTCCCAGGATCGCACCCACCAGCTCCCAGAAGCTGCCCACCTTTCCAATACATCTACCAGCCTTTAAGGTCCATACCGGTTTATCACAGTTGAGCCAGATAAATAAGCTTTTCACTTGCAAATATTGGGCTGCACACACCAGGCGTTACAGCCCAAGTCCAGAGGTAATATGGCAAGGCAAACCGAGGGAGGCAACCGCACGATTTACCGTTCAGAGCTACGAGAGGCGAGAGAAGCTCCCAACACTGCAAGCCCGCTCCCCGGCGTGCGCTCAGTTGCTGAGAGCCCCAACGCTGCGGCTCCAGCCATGTTAATTCATAGAACCACGGGTTGGGTTGGGCTGGGTTGGGTTGGGTTGGAAGGGCCCTCGCAGCCCGTCTAGTTCCCCCCCCCTCCCATGGGCAGGGACACCCCCCACCAGCCCAGGCTGCCCAAAGCCCCATCCAACCTGGCCTTGGGCACTGCCAGGGAGCCAGGGGCAGCCACAGCTTCTCGGGGCACCCTGTGCCAGGGCCTCAGCACCCGCACAGGGAAGGATTTCTCCCTTATATTCAAGGTGCACAGACCAGCTCTCATACAGACGAGTATCTTCCTAGCTCATGGTGAGTTAGGGAGAAATCTACCTAGGTATAAACACCACACGTCACCTCCCTTACAGCAACATGTTCATTGATTTCCCTTTCACAGACTAATTTTGATCCCCCACATTAGGGGTCGGGAGCAGCGTAGTTCCCACCGCACGTCCCCATGGATTACCCTCGCTCCCAGCAACACGGCTGAGCTCCTCGTACTGATTTAAATTCACTCTGCTTTTTGTCAGAGATCTACAAGGAACCAGCTGTGGGCTAAGGAAAGACATTCTGTACAATAAAGGTGCTTTGGTTTGGGTGGGGGAAGTAGAAGGAGGCTAAAGAAGACGTTATCTCTCTTAAAAACTCAAAATATAATGACTAAAATCTATTTCTTCCATCATCTGAAGAATACAAGCAGCACTGAACCGCACACGGTCTGGAAAACTAATACCTGAAGGACTCAAACAGAATATTTGATGCATCATCCCCTAGTCAGCTCTGCATTGCAGCCTCTTTCACTCGGAAACAAAACAGGGTAGCAAGGGAAGCAGATGGGTGGCGGAGGACCAGGAAAGGTTATAAGATAGCTACCTGTAATTTTTTCCTCCTGCTTCCCCGCCCAGCCACCAGCACCTCCTACCACGCTCTTGTTCTCCACATGCCTCGTACATGCAGAGGCTCGTGTTTGGATTTCAAAGTGAACTTGGAGAGCTGGGGACCAAGGAATGGGGGAGGACAGTGGTGCTCCTCGAGAGCCACTTCTGGAGATGGGAACAAGGACTGCAATGAGTGGAGGACATGAGGATGAAGCGATTTCAGATTGCCATGAAACGCTGCTTCACACAGCACGTGCCCCCAGCAGGCAAGTCCCTCTCACAAGAAAGCAGAATCCAACAGCTTCTTTTTTTTTTTTCTTCTTTCTTTAAGAGCTGCATCATTGTTCTGACTAATAATAACGGACCTGCTACTGCTCCCACTATCCTCAAAGGGAGCAAAATCAGGTTTGGCATTTGTAATTATGAATGCTAAAACAGAAGTTATCAAGTGTCACGTTAAGAGACGAGAGGGCATGATCCTGGGCAGCGTCGAGCGCTCCCAGCCTCACTCAGCCTTACAGTTAAGCATCTATTAATTTATTTTTTTAATATACCTAAATTCATTCTGTGTGTGTCCAAAAGATGCGCTCCAGTCACACGGCCGGACCACAGCAGAGAAGAGAGGTCCATGGGGGCAAGGAGAACATCTTCCCCCACGTGGGGCTCATCTCAAGCTGGCTATGAACACCAGGCAAGGGGAAGGCTTAACCAGCCAGAGCCGGAGGCAGGAGATGACCTCCCACGGGTCTCACCCCGTGTCCGCCTCAGGGTCTGCTCCGCATTCAGGTGGGCATGTGATAGAGAAGGAAATCAGGGTCAGACAGAACCGATTAGGCTCCCAGAGTCCAATCGTGACTCGTACCCTTAAGGACTCCAAAGCATTTGTTGCCAGAGCTAGTGGATGTCTCATCCTATTTACATAATATATGACCTAATTTTGTGTTCACTGAGTATTTAATTACAGCCGATTGAATACAAAAATGACTCAAAATACTCTCAGCACTAATAATTAATGTTTTAATTGTGGTTTTTGTGGGCTTTTTTTTCTCCCCACGTGCAACGTTTAAATATTTTGAGCACATACCAAGAAAAAGAAAAGGAAAAAGAAAAAAAAAAAAGCATACATCACTCCTTCTGGAGCGAGCTCTGAAGGGACAAGTGCCTGCTCAACACGGTGGCCTCCTCTTTTGCCACAGAAACAGGAATTTTGTTTCACACTCCCGCTACCAGAATTAATAATTCCAGCCCATTTTGTGAACTAGAACCTCTGTCGGTTCATTTGCCCAACTCCATCCCTCCGGGACAGGACCTTGTCAAGCCACGGAGCATCATCCGCTTGCCTTGGGCTGCGCTGAGACACAACTGTGTTGAAAGGAATTGGAGCACAGCTGCTGGAGGACTGCTCTCCAGCACAAGACAAGGTACCTGTGTGAGCAGGATCGAACTATTCATCGGTATTTGTAAGATATGTAACGGCACCCTCCACAGTAAGTGTGCAGTTCCGTCCCACGTGGGGCTACAGCACCGAACTGTTCACGGGTGATCCGGCCCCGGCCATTCCTTACGGCAGAGCAGGAACAGCTTTGTAATATTATATTTCAGCTAATGGAAAGACTTTGGAAGGGGAAGATCGTTTAATCAAGCCAGTTGAAAACATTTCCAAAACTGGTTTGCACTTCAGAGACAGCCACAGATCAAAATAAAAATAATAAAAAAAAAGAATTAAAAGTTAGTAAAAGGACTAATAACCGCAGAAGAGTTCACATACCTTAAATCAAAAGGGGCTGGTTTATGAGTTCTTAATGTAGCAGGAACAAACCTTTAAGGTATCGCCACCGTAGTGCAACAGAGGAGCATCACTGTTCCCGCAGCATACCTAAGAGAAGTGCTCTTCCCTAGGAGTGACTCAGACAACGATAGCAAGTGGCAAATCAAGTCCTACCAGTGCGGTCTGAAAGCTGCAATCCTTTTTAATTAGGGGCTTTGTTTGTTGGAGGGGTATATCTAAAAAGATCTTATCTCTATGATAAGGGCCATTGTATTTAGACTATTTTTTTAAATAATGTCAGGGGGGTTTTGGGTTTTTTTGACTTTAAAAAAGAAAAAAAAAAAAAAGAGTTACAACCAAACTCTATAAGGTCTTCCAAGCAGAAGTTTATCACAAATAAAACAAAGCACTAGCCTGTAAAGCACTGTTCCTGCAGAGCCAACAAGTGCTCAACACATATGCAAGGTGTTAATCCCACCCAAAGCTATCCACCATTTGTTTTCACCTGAAACCAAACTGGAAGAAATTAACTATTCTTTCAGGAATTACAGTTTTACTAAAAGGATAATCTCCTTGTGTAAATAAGCAATCAGACACCAAGAAAGCAAAAAGTTGTCGAAAGGTCTTTTAGCTTTTGAGATCAATAAAAATTATCATGCTCAGCATTTCTCAAGATATTTATACCCTGCTCATCACCTCGGTACCCAAGTTCAAGAGAAGAAAAGCAAAAACTTATTCACAAGCAGCATATTTAATCTTCAAATGCTTGATGAGCATCACCCAGTATTCAGGACTCCCTTGTGACTCCTCTGACAGAGCCACCGAAGCGCTCAGGGTAAGAGGCTGTGCAGAGCTGCACTCGGTGCCAAGAGAGGGGCTTGGCCAGACCCACAGGAGTGCGACTCAAGAAACCTCCGAGAAGCCCACATGTGTAGTAACCCCCTAAAGCTGCAGGTCCCCAGGCTCACGGCCACTCTCGCTATGCCGCTGAGCCTCAAGTTTCCCTCTGCATCTCCCCAACCCTCTGCTGCATGCCCCTCTGGATAAAAAACACACTGTCCCCTCCTGCCTGGGCATGTTCTCCAACTCTGGAGGGTGCTCCAGGCTCAGAGACCCCAGTGGTCAGAGACCAACAGCATTTCACACGCAGCTCTGTTGGTTTCACTGTTTGTTGATGATGATTATTATTATTAAAATAATCTCCTTGTCCAGTGTTAAACTCTTCCATGCACTCTCTCAGATTTTGGGGCTCCATTCAGGCATCCAAGCACTTAGAAATCTGATGCTGCAGCAGCCAAGTCTTTTATTAAATTTAATCCCGAGTGACCTCTGAGATCAGAGCCACAGTGACTAATCAAGAAATTATCAGCGAACGTTTTTGGGCAACACTCAGTGCAATCATGGGAGGGAAAAAAAAAAGAAGATGGGAAACAATCTCAGGATTTGGGTTTTGTGGAGAGCTGGCCCAGCGAGCGTTACCCAGGCTGGCAGGGAGATGACTCTGTCATCACTTAGTGCCTTTTGTCTGAATATAGGAAAACCAGTGGGTAGCAAGACCACCTCGACCTGGAGGCCTGCGAGATTTCAATGCAGAAGAGAGATCAGCACTGCCCATAAACACCCTTTAACGCACTGTTCTTATTGCGTCTAATTCCTCAGATTAGATTTGGTTTCATTTTTAAGTGGAAATTAGATCTTCATCAACCTTAACTGCTCATTCTCCATCTCCCAGTTATACGTATTATCTATTTATTCTTGCTGGGCTTTAGCGAGGATTGCTTGAATACCTCTTGGAAATGAACAGCACTTTGTAATTACTAGTCTTGATTAATAAACACAGCCTCAACCAGCATCTAATTTGACTTCTAACTATAGAGACCCTAAATAATATTACATTTTGTAAAAGTCCAGAACATGGCAGGGTAGGGGGCGGAATCTGGAAAGATTACTCTAAGGACTTGCTTCATATTTTTTATTTACTATCAAGTATGGTTCCGTTTCTTAATCAGCCATTTTCTGTGACGGTTTTATTAATTTTAATACCGAATACACAGTGCAACTCCATATATTCATGTGGTTTAGTCACTAATTAACTCTATTGAACACATTAACTTCTGACTAGAGCTTGAACACATCTTTTTCTCAGTACAACAGCCATGAAGCGTCCCAGCCTCTTGCTTTTACAAGGTGCACAAACATTTCCAGGAAAGGAGTACATGCAATACTATCTGAATCATCATACCCACAAGTTAATCTATGAAGGACGATTCAGAAGAGCGCGGTTAATAAGGAGGAATTTCTAATCTCCAACAGCGTTCTGACGGCTGCGCATCCCCCTGCTTCCCTCTGCCCAGACCAGGGTAGGAGGAGAAAGGAGGGGAAAATAATAATAAAATAATAATAATTTAAAAATAAACAGTTTCCTTTGTCTTCAACTGATTTTGTACTTTCTGTTTAGTATTTTAATGAAATATTTACTGTTCTTGTATTTCATGCTTTAATTATTCATTACGGAAATCAGTTTAAAGAGCTGCTACACTCTGAAACGCAGTTCTAAAAATGGTACTTTGGAGCTCCCCATTTATTGTAGTTTAGTGACTTTCATCTCAAATCAGCTCTGCTTGCAAGTCATGAAGCTCCCCCCTTCCTCTTCACGAGGACCTGACACGTTCAGCCTAGACACCAACGTGCAAGATGAGCTTCTCACCGTCCTGACGCCACTGCCACCAACGCGGGGGTAAGGGCTGCCTACAGATCACGTGCTGAGCCGCAGCAGATGTGGAAATTGGCTCGTTCTGCCCCAGCACGATGGGGAAAGGCCATCGTGACGGCTGACCACATGCACGGAGAATGCTTAAGTAGTATGGAAGGGATTCAGTAGTATGGAAGGGCTTCAGTGTCAGCTAGGGTCCACGGCACAAGCTGAAGAGATGATCAATATCCAAAGAACTTTAAAGGCAAAAGATAGAAAAAAGGGGACAAAGAAAACCAAGTTGGATTCATGGCAGTCAGCCACGCAGCCAGGAGCAGGAGCTATGGACAGGCTTCTCTGCCCACAGCCAGCCTTCTCCTTCAGGGTTACCCTCTCCGTGCAGTCGCTGCACGTAGGGTGGTCTGCAGCACGGGACGCACCTGAGATGGGGCTGCCGGGTGTTTTGCAGATAAAGCCTCATTCCCTTCCACACGCAGAAGAGAAGAGCAAAACCCAGGTACAGCAAATGCAAATTTAAAGTTCACAGTGCGTGTTTTCACGGCAAGAAGCGTCCGCGGATGACACAAAACCCTGTTGCGTTGGCAGGGCCTAACAACAAAACTCTTGCCTAAAACTTCTCAGATTGTCTCTGCAAGGAAAACAAGGGCTGTCATCACCTCACCTTTGCTAACACGGGGCGGCTTTCAAAAGCGAAGTCCCAACGAAGGTTGCAAGTTTTTGACAAATTACCGCAGCCAGGCAAGCCTGAGGGTCCCCATCATCTGCCAACACGTCTGAAAACATGTTCCTCGGTCTTCCCCAGAGGCGCAGCTCGTGGTGCGGATGAGTGCGAATCCCAGCTACCGGTGCCACGCAGGCGCAGGACAGGGAGATGATTTCAAACAGCTCGCAGTTCCGCTTTATATCGCTGCTCAAGGAAGAGGGGAATAGAAACAAGCAGACTACACCGGCCAATATGACAGTCATTTGTCACCAGCTTAACTGCTGTCAGGTTTGGAGCATTTCATTTTTCTCCCCTCTTCAGCATCCCGGCGAAGGAGATGGGTAAGAACGGTGCTGCGGTATCTGTGCAGACACGGAGAACTCTCCCCAGGAGAGGAAGCAAGATGTTGTTTGAGTGTTCAGGAAAGGAGCAATGGAAGTTGACAGCACAAGCTCAAGGAGGGCTCTTGTTAGAAAGACACTGGCAAGATGAAAATTGGCCACAACATCCGCTTTGTTAAGTAAACTAGGACTTATCAGCAGTTGGAAAGAGGGGAAGTGGAGCGTTGGAGGCCCAAGCAGGCATCCCCTGATAGGGAGATAAGAGCAATAAAAGGCTCTGAAAGGTTACTTATGCAGAGCATTGAGGACAGGGATTCCATACAAAGTCCACGTATCTCTTTCTGTGAACCTCCTGGAAGAAAAGGAGGAATGAGCCAGAGGGAGAGGAGGGTGTGGTTACAAAAGAAAGAGCAAAAGGTAAAGAAAAGAAAGAGAGGGGGGGAAAAAAAATTGCTAGTCCTCTCAAAAGGCATTGTTTAGTTTAACTAATATTTTCTCCTGCTGTACATGTATCTATCTAAATACCTAAATAATCATTTGCTGAAAAATACGCTGCTATTATTTCTTGAACATTAGATACAATGTAAAATTGGACCCTGAGAGTAATTATGAGGTTCAGGATAATGCTACTATTATTTCTGGTGCTCAGTTTCTGTAAATAGTGTCTAATGCATCTCAGAAGCTCACTATTAATCACAAAAAAATAATGTGTCTCTACCTAATTCATAAACTGTGAATACTAAATACTTTCAGACTGGGTTTTGTTTGTTGTGTTTTGGTTGGGGTTTTTTTTTTTTGGAACTCAAAATTTGCAAAACATCTAGAGGGCTCCTAAGGAATAGCGTAAAACAAATACTTTGCATTTTCCAAATTAAAATTCTGGATGAGGCTCTAAACCTAACACCAAACACTTATGCAACTTGAATTTTAACCATCTTAACATCCTTAATCTTCATCATGTTTAGTACATTACATTTCTTTGACAACTAATCAATCAAAGGCATCATACCTTCTGTAAAGCTGCCAATTAGTGTCATTTTGCCCTCTCTCAACAATGATTTATTTTCTACAGAAACTTCCTTGTTTATTTTATATATGTATGCTTTTTTATATATAAAAATGTAGCAGAATAGATAGGGAAATACGAAAAGCAAAGCAGCCAACACAATACTGCATCACTCAGGATTGCAAGGAAGAAATCCACGGCTTCTGTGGATCCACAGCCCCTAGTCAACACATCATGGAGGACATCCCCACGACGGTGTCCAGCAAGGGAAAGCAAAGAATTGGCTCTCAAAGGGCTAAGAAGCTCTGGAAGGAGGCCATCCGAGACCCAACAGCAGTAATAAGCTCTTCTGAATGAACAGAGAGGAGCAGTTAACAGTTCTGGCAGAGGCAAAACAGGAGACAATTTTGAAATACAGTCTGCTAGCTGTGCTCAGGGAGGGCAGCACTACCAAAAATAAAACCCTGGAGCACATAACTATTTGTCCACGACCTGACATAAACGTCACAAAAGACAAAGGAAGAGCAGAAAGAGATCAACATTAAAAACTAACAAAAGCAACAGCATAAAACTACTCAAAGAAACGCTGGTTCCTGAATCACAGCAAACATCAAGGGATGGGATGCCCACCAAGAGCAGATGTCTCCAGGGGAATTCTGCCTGGGAGAAAGGTAGATCCTTCTGTCAAGTTCTGTCTCCTCAATAGCACAGGGGTTTTCAAAACAAGATTGATTTCCTTAATGGGAACAACAGCACAGGCTAATTCCATTATTTTCAATGGAGCTGAATTTGAAAGGTCTATTCATGTGTAATGGTACCTTCTGGGGAAAAGGCAGCAAGGAATCAATTCTACAAACCACGGTGATTGAGGCCATTTAAAAAAAAATAACAAAAACAATCAAACCTTTCACAACAACTGGAAGAGCCATCCTCGGAAGCACCCGATACTTGCCGCATCTCCCATCCCCGCATGCCCGCAGATACCCTGAACCCACAGCTCCTGCCTGCCAGCTCCCAAGTGACTCCTGGAAGCACATTTTTCTCTAGACAACCCCAGGACAAGGAATGCAGCTCCGGGACCCACCCTGCCAAGCGGCCTGAGCTCATGGTGCAGGGCCATCACCCCTGCAGGGGCCCTGGGAAAGGCCAGGGAGGGGGGCAGAAAAGGCTGGAGCAAGGCCTGGAAGCAGGTTCTGCCAGCCCCGGCTGGCACAGACATACCCAGGCGACTGGCCGCCCCCTCAGCGTAGAAGCAAAGCTCAACCATCCTTAAAAATCCAAATACCCCAAATCTGAGGCTTTGAAGGACTCACTCAGAGAGGAGGGTGCAGGGAAGGAAAGCCACCGGCGCGGAAAGGTAACAACATCCTAAATCCAAACGCAGCGTTAGGCAGGGCAGCTAGGCACACCGCAACCCCTCCGCTCTTAACATGTTTTTTAGAGGCTATTCATGAACCTTACCAAAACTTCCAGGTCACCTTGGCAGTATCCCTGCCAAGCAGTTAAACAGTGGGGTCAGATTTGGGTGGGATTTGGGAGCGACCTTTTCACACTGCATTAGTGGCCATAATTTGCTGAACTAACATTTCCTCCTGCTGTTTCTGAATATATCAAATTACTTTTGAGCTACCACTAAAGTCTTAAAAGCTTGTTACAATCCACCCTAGAGTTGGCTCCAGTTTAGTGTGCTGGGCACAGAAATCCTGGAACACCCCGTGAGTCTTTGAGATAAGAAGTTCTGCCTCAGTTTTACATTTTACCGCACTAGCACGAGACAATAAAATTAAGTGGTCCTAGTAGGTCCTAAAAGGACCACAAGTACCTCCCATCTCATTTCTACAAGTTACATCAAATACCTCTTCCTCCGAAATTCTTGTGGCTCCTTTTCATCTGAGACTTCAGTAAAACAATTATATTCTTACGCTGCACAATTTGAGACACAAAACTTTGCACGAAAGCCATAAAGTACATACTGTCTCTGCAATCATAGAATCATTAAGGTTGGAAGAGACCTCAAGGATCATCTAGTCCAACCCTCCCCCCACCACCTATTAACCACTAAATGTCCCTAAGTACCACATCCAACCTTTCTTTAAACACCCCCAGGGAAGGTGACTCCACCACCTCCCTGGGCAGCCCGTTCCAATGCCCGACCACCCTTTCCGAGAAGAAATTTCTAAAACGTATCAGAGTCCAGATTGAAATATTTTCCTCTGTTCCCATCATGTTTCGGGGGTTCTTGCAAACATCCCAAAGAAACAGCAGTTCCCCCACCCCAAAAGTCAACCCAGCAAGACACTGTGGCCGGACGACTCCTTGCCCTGCCTGTCCAACGTCAAGAAGCTCAGTGGGGCCTAGAAGGACTGCTCTTAGCTGTCTGTGAAAGGATCAGTGAGTAGCATCCTAGAGCTGGACATCACCGAGGGAAGGAGGACAAAGAGAAACTATCAGATATTAATCTGATATAAAAAAATACACAAATATTTATAAACTCATACTTACCCCCCACCTACAATCTCTACTCTCTGCAGCTTGGGAAACACCTCACGGAAGCACATTTGTCGTCTATTAAAAGGTGTAAACGCTGCCCTGACCAGCTGTCTGAGGTCCTGGACCAGTGCGCTGGCAGGTGACGTGTCCCCGCAGTTATTCCTCCTTCCTCTTAGTCTAATGAATCTTGTTTACTCCGCTCCTGTGCACCTCCAGACAAAAATGGCCCTTCAGCTACTGTACATCTTATTTGTCCTTGCTTCTGCAACACGCGCTCACATCAATGAGTGTTTAAAACAGTGCAAAATTCAAAAGAAACTCCCCTAGGTGGTCTATGCATACAAATAAGTATATATTTTGCTTTTTTCATAAAAAGACACCCTGCAGGTTTCAAGCTTCTCTCACTGCAACAGATATTCTCAGGCAACAATGCTGATTCGGTGTAAGCTGATCTGTATCGCCGGATCCCGCCTCTGTTTTTGGCAGTCCCCTTTCAAGGTGACTAAATTAAAGTACAAGTACGGTTCCGGGCAGCCCAACGAGGGGGCAAGGCTGTTCTGCAAAATCTAAAAGGCTAAATAAGATGAAGTAGACCTTCAAGCTAAAGAATTTAGCTCATTAAAAAAATCCACCAAACCCCTCAAAAAAACCAAACCCAACACAAACCAACCACATCCACGCAATTCGGAGAATGTCCCTGGTAACATCGGAACCGGGAAGATTACACCAGCCAGGAGAAACCAGCGCCAAACCTCCTCGATCAGATTCATTCGGAACACCTCGCATTTTAATGGTTGAGGGTTTGGGCAGAGGCTGAGCCGCTGTTTCCTCAGGGAGCCTGGTTTAGACGAACACAACTGGTTCAGATCGCGTCAAGCAACGCAACGGGTCAGCCCAAAACACGCGGCGTGCCAGCGGCCCCAGCGCTCCCGAGAACAGCACGCGTGGCGCGTATAAACAGGCGAACGAAAAACGCATCTACGTTCGTTTTAAGTGCATGAGCCTGAAATTGCTAAGAAAAAATATTTGCTGTCTGCACCTGTGTGAAATTGAGATTGCGGCTGTAAGTGCTCTCAACGCTATGCATGCTATGGCACTAACACGCTAATCACTGAAGGATGTTCAACAGTCCTGTTAAAATGCAACAGCGAAGAGCAAATTTCCTCATCTAACACGGCTCCGAAGACCACCCGACGCAGCCTTCCCTCGCAGCGGAACAGGGCCTGTCCATACAGGCGCCCCTGCACGCCCCAAGCTGAGCTCGCAGCAAATCAGACCGTGCCCCGTGTGAACACCGGCCACAGTGTTTTAGCAAATTTTCGGGTTTTTCGTATGGTAAATCACCCCAGAGAGAGGTGGCGTGACATACACCAAGACTGCCCTCAGCGCTCTAGCTCGCCACGCGTGAGCCTTTCGGTTTGTCTAAACCCTGCATCCTTAAAACGGCGTGGCAAGCGGAAGGCTGAAGGTTGGTAGCCTTGGCAAGGCACGCTCATCCTCACAGCGCTCCAACCCCAGCAGGAGATCGGACAGCAGAACCTCCAGGTATGGCATCTCCTCCCGCCAAAACAGGCTCCTCAGGTGGGAGATGCCCCAGCAGCTTCTGGCTCCATCCCCTCAGCAGCCCAGCCTTCACACGCGCCCGATGTCCTCCTCACCTGCAAGATCCCTTCCAGCCTCGGAGAGTAAAACCACGTGCGTGACCAGGTCCGCAGCCCAGCGGCAGGTAAACCAGGCCGCGCGGCCGGGACGGTCAGAGCGCCGAGCACCAGCAGAGGAGCTATCTGGGTCACAGCATGCTAACGAAGCCCGGCGAAGCCTGAGAGCCAGCGGCAGGACCACAGGAGAGGCCCGGGGAGGTGCGCTGCGGGCTCTGCAACGCGCACGCCTTGCAGACTCAAGGCCAGACTGCTGCAAACTAAAATAGCTGCTGCATGAAAGGCACAGCCAGCTCTGCATATTCAAGATCAGAGCAGAGATAAATGATGAGATTCTCTGTGCTATGCACAAAAGCCAAAAATCACCAGTGCATTTACAGTTCAATATTCTCCTAATCCCAACTTTATTTCTAGTGCATAAATAAAGCTCATTACAAATTATTTTCTTCAGAAACCTACTAGCAACCCAAAATAATTCATGAATGTGCTGTTTGCATTTATACATCCCTGACACCCACAGTAAACATCAAAACAAGGAATTCAGTCAGTCACATTGGTTGTAATACACAATTTCTCTTTTCTCTGTGGGTTCTGTCACAGCTACATCCAGCCAGCTCCTTCCGCAGCACCTTCTACGTTACCACGTACACGTGTATATGGGCGCGCATGTCCGCCTCGTGGGGACTCCTCTCGGAGTCCACCCTGCTTTCCCACACGAGCGAAGGCATTTGGTGATAACACACGCACACGTACTGAATAATTTATTAGTACAAAATAAAGAAATAAACAAACAGAGCGAATGTTTTCTTTCTCGGCCTTGACCGCGCACAAAGCCACCCGCTTCCTTTGTCCCGGTGTGGCCCGGTGCCTCCTCTCCTCACTCCCGGCACACCACGCGCCGCTTGCCCCCCGGCTGCAGTAACCTGCGCAGCTCTGACGGCGTGCACGCACCGGGGGTGGCGGCCGAGGCGCTGCAGCCTCTCCCATACAGAGACAGGCAGGGCTGGAGCAAGATGCTACCTACCATCCCACCGACCCGCGGGGGCACCCAGGCTGACATAGCGGGGCTGGCTTTGCTTTCAGCACGGCCTTCCTCGAGCGCTTAAACCGGGTACGTACTTCGACGAACAAATTTAGAGACAGAATTCCACTGTTTTTTTAAATTATTATTAGATCACGCACACGCACCAGGGGGCCGTCACCACGCTGACCACACACAGAACGAGCGGCACAGCCAGACGCGCGCGGCGGCTGCACACCTTGCGCAGAAACGGAAGGGACACGCAGCCAGGCGTCCCTGCTCGGTGCACGGGCCGTCGCAGGGAAGTACGTTAACCAGCCGTGGCGTCTCTGCTGCCGCCCGATGACAGGTAGGCACAGCGGATGTGTATAACCTCTGAAGCATTTTTAGCCACAGTACATCTTTAGCACCGAGCACAACGCAAGTATTAAGCAGCAAAGCCGCGGCAGGTGACAGCCAGTGAGACATGGGAGATGCTGGGCAGGAGGAAAGGATGCGCAGCGGCACCAGAGAAGCCCCCCGAACCTCCCTCCCCTAGGGGCTGCCAGGCTGTGGTTGGCGAGGAGCAGCTGGCTCAAGCCAAGGTGCCAACCTGGGACGGGACCGATGGCGGGGGCGGGGGGGAGCTTCCAGCCCGGCTGCGCTTGGCCTCCTCATGACGATTACCGGCATAACAAGCCAGAAACACCCACGCAGCCCCCAAAAGCTCTCACGGGCGCCCCAATATGTAAAACCCAGACCTCCCGCTTCCCCAACACGCAACAACATCCAAGTTAGCAGCTCTGCAGGATCTGATCTGGCCACAGCCTGAGCCGCATCCCAGCGGCTTTGTGTATCACAAGAAATCAGACACAAAGAAGAACTCTTATTACCTGCTTTGCACTGAATTAGACATACACAGTCCTCCTGATTGCACACACAAGGTAAAATTAAGCATCATCAATTTCCTTCAAAAGAAAACGTGTGTATGTCAACCTTACTCCATCAGCCAGAAGGACTTGCCTGCTTAGCTCTTGAATGCCAGGTATTTTATGCAAAATTCAATGTTTGGACTGAGTAGTATGGCAATTTATGAAAAAAAGGAGAAGGAAAAAAAAAACCCAAGAGTATACTACATTTAACACATTTCAAAATACAATTAGTCAAATACAACTTCACAAATAAGTAGTCCCTCTGCCCCCAAAATAAAAAAAGAAAAACTAGAGTGCGAATGTAGGAAACCAAGAACGAAGCTTGGAAATCTGCCACTAATAGAAAAGAACGGATACGGCTTATGAAATAACCCCACCGTTTCTGTGTATAATCATTATTTCCAGTTTGGCCTCCCTAAATTAAATCGGTTTTAATCTTCCCTGCTAAACTGGCACAACGTTGACTTCAGCTTTTTGGTGTCCATTTGTTCTACCACATGACATCATGAGATGCCTGCCAATAACACAGAGATGCCTAAAAGCCTTGAAATTCTTGGCTTTGGAACTCCAGGTTTTCTGAGAACTGTTAATTTACTTTGGCTTAAATCCTAGATTTTGGCTCCACTTGAAAAAAGTATTTCTCACACAGTAATTAAACTTGTAGTGGACAACACCGAAGCAATAGAAGACGAGCTCCAAAAAGAGCGTGTTGTCTAGTCACGTCTTTCTGAGGTTTCTCTTCTTGCAGCCACGTGAAGCAAGCAGTGAAGGAGCGGTGCACCAGCAGTGCAGGTTAAGTTCTAATTAGACAATTAAGGCAGAAGAAATGGCGTCTGTTAGACAAAACTTTATATATTATCACAAAATTGGAGAAAACCTAGCTGTCAATTAAAGACCAGCTTAAGCTCAGTCCACGTAAAATTCAGAACAAGCCATTCAACTTTACAGCAGCAGCAAAATTACCTTTACCAAAGCAACGCTTTGTGGGGTCTCAGCAGCATCTTTTCGGTCATGCAAAGACGGAGAAGCTTCACCTCTCCCACCTGCGTGTGGACTCTCCTTCAAAATACAGTAAAACCGGGGGGACAGCACAAAGACAGTGTCTTGACCCTCAAAACCAGGGGGGGTTACAGGCGCCTGGCCTGCTCCTTCCTCAGAGCTTAACAGGAATTTGGCAGTATTTCCCTGCACTGCTCGGGGAGAACAGAAATGGTACAAGACTGCAAGTTCAAACACATTACAAAATAGTCTGCAAAAATAGCTGGGCCTTGTAAGAAATATACTTCTCCATGGAAACCACCAGACGCTCTGAATTCTGGCAGACTAGAGAAAACGGGTTTGTATTATTAAAGGAAATGTCTATGTATTTGGGCTTTTATAATTCTAACCTTTGGAAAGAGAGTAGTGACCGCTGGTCTCCCGAAGAGGTTAGCTGAACTTCCTACAGCCTTCCCTCTTCTGCCTCTCCGCATCCAGCGACACTGCGGTTCCCGGGGGACAGAAGGATGGGCAGGGGGGTGGACTTTGCAGGGCTCTGCAGAGCTTTTCATTACAGATACAGAACGGAAAGGAGCAAGGAAAAAGAAAGAGAAGAGGCACCCTGGGGTTTTAAAACACCTGTCCATACAAATAAGACACCTCCACATGTTTAGATGTGGAACGAGGTGAAGAAACTCTCCTGTAATACGTTAACGAAGGTGACGTATATATTTCAACATCTGCGTATCGCAAACCTCTCACCCTCGAGCAAGTGCGAGATAAGCCATTACTATTCTCTCCCTCACCCAAAACAGTTTCCACTTTGGATGCCAGGTGGGGAACTATAGATTAATTAACTCCCAACCGGCACTGACGGGATAATTATACTCGCCCGTCTCTGGATTTCGCTATTTCCAGCCGAACGGCCAGACCAGACAGCAAATCCCAGCCACGAACCTCCACGTCTCCGCTCCATCCCAACGAGGTGCTGACCTCTTACCTGTGGAGGCTGGGATACACAATTCAGAAGAACTTAATAGAATATTTTTAAAGAAATAAAAGTGCTGCAGCCTCAAAACATGAAAGGGATGGGCTACAAAGGAGCACTCATATAGAGAGCAATTATATTTTTGATATCTAATGGTTCTGCCTCAGGAAGCAGGAGCTGGCTAGCATCAAACTGTATAAAAGAAAGGATTACGGGCTCACGAAAAAGAAGAATGCCATTTTGATTTAAAACCCAGCAAGGCATAGTGCAGATTTGTTATTTTAACTCACAGTGCTTAATTCCTGTAACGAGTCAGAATGTCATTAAGGATGAAAAATGCACGAAGCACTTACGGTACAAGAAATTAAAAGTAACCTCGCTTTTCACCAGCGGTTGTTCACCAAACAGGCCATTCTTTGCTTCTCGAAACAGTCTTGCGCTTACACAGTACACCACGGCTGCACGAGATTTCAGCAGCGAAAAACCCCCAAAAAGTGTAAATGCAGCTCCACAGCATTTCCCAGGTTACGGTGCCTCGCAGCCGAAGGAGCCCCGACCCCCCTGTGACTCCCCAGCCTGCCGCACAAGCAGCCCCCCGCCCGCCTTTCTGTGTTCTCGTACCGCGCCACGCACGCCAGTGCCGCAGGTACCCTAGTCAAGTTTCTAAAAGAAGTTCTCAGCATGTAATCCCCAGTCCCAGCAATCATCGTCGTGGGTGAAACACAGAGTTTGCACAAAAAAAAGAAAAAGATTTAGTTCTTCCTCAATTCAAGAAATTAAAGGATAATCCCCAATTATCCAGAACACTTCTGTAGTCCAGTTTCTCAGTTTGCCATTTTACTTTTATAGTAGGGGGTTTGGTGGTTTTATTGGGGTTTTTTAGAAGTGGTTTTTGGTTGGGTTTTTTTTTGTGTGGGGTTTTTTTTGTTTGTTTGTTTGGTTTGGTTTGTTTTTTTTAAAGTGACTTGTGTCCAAGAGGATTTAGAAATGGTGTGAAATCAACTGCTGCTCCTATTTTAAAGGAGGGATATGGTCAGCGTGCCTAATTCAAAAGAAGCGACATGCAATGTGATCAACTAAACATATATAAATACATTATTTCTGCATTAGTCCATTAAAAAGTGTAAAAAACCCCCAAAACAGTTCTAACAGGCAGACTTGGGAATGGTCTCTGCACACCTGCACCCAGTGCCACCCAGGCTTCCTCCTGGGGATGCTCCGGGTGGCAGGGATGGTGCGAAAGGCTGTTGGATGCCACGTGGGACTGCCGGCCTCCGCACCCGGAGAGCTGCTCCTTCTGGCTGAGCACTCCTGCCTGGCTCGGAACAGCCAAAACACGGCACAGGGCATCACCCCGCACCGCACGCAAAGGCCGCGGGGCTGCGGAAAAGCGTAAGGAAAAGGGACATCTGTGACCGGAGTCCCACCGACATTTTTTTTTTTTAGGAATTTTTCAAAGAATTTTTCAGATCCTACATTTGACCCAAATCTCCCTGCCAAGTTTTTGTGCTGTCACAATCACTTTTTGGGGTTGGCCCCCTCCAGTTCCTCATGGTTGCATGTGAACGTCCTCCAGGAACAGAAGGAAAAGCCAAGTTACCCCGGGCAATACAGCGTGGAGACATTCACCTCCTCAAGAGACTGCAGCGTGTAGTGGTTCCAGTGGTTAAAAACAAACATCAGAATTCTTTTTTTAATTGGTGGCATTTTTTTAATCTGATGAGTCACTGTCTACACAATTTCCTAAGGCTCTGAACCCTTGATCATATTCGTGAGAGGTGAAAGGGGTTTTGATGTCTGAGTGGGTTTCTGCTTGTTTAGATAAGCTAAGTTTAAAGGATAACAGAGCTCCCTTCCCCGGTCCTTACCTCCCAGTCACATAAATGCTTTTTAGTTCGTTTGCAGCTGCAGCTCTTGAGGCACAAGACACAGACCGAGATGTGTGCCCTCCCACTCAGAGACAGGCCAAAGATTGGCCTTTTCAAGCTTTTCAACGCAAACAATCCCAACATCACATCATCAAGACTGCAGGTACTCGTACTTGGCCGAAGGTACCAAAGCAGAGACTTTCTCCAAGGCGTCTCTTCAACCACCTCACACAGTGGCAAAGCGGTGTGAGGTTTGACTCCCAGAGATGACCACCGTGGCTCCTCCACAGCCAGGTCTGCCTCTTCCCAAGAGCAAAGCCCTGCGCAGGCGTACATTTTAGCATCCTTGAAGTCATTCTCAGTCAACAGAGAGCTGAGCAGACCTGCAAAGCCTGCAAACAAAGGGTACGCTTGTCCTGTACAACACCGAGGCTGTGGAACGATGCCTTGGGCTTAAGCCTCCCCAAGGATGGTAGGATAGCCAACCCAGCTTGGCTATCCCCATCCTGGGCTGCACGAACCACAGATAGAATAAATGGAGTTTCTTTGATATTACGTGTGCTCATGAAGAGCTGAGCAGAACTGGGGGCTCCATTTAGGCAGTTTTGTTTATTTAAACACTGGCTAGGGATGCAAACAAAGCTCCAGGCCAGCAGAGCCCACCACGGCCCCGGTGGCACTCCCGAGCTTAGCTGTTGTTAGCAGGCCCTTAAATGCATGGTCGAAAGTAAGGTGGCCGCTGAGCATAAGAAATCGATGAGCCCTGCCTTGCAGCACACAGGCACGAGGGAGCGTGATAAATGCCGATTGTCACCAACTTGTTGAGTGTGAAGTCTGTGGCGTTACCTCAATGCGTTATCCAGCTTCTTCACCTAAGGGAACAAGCTCTACACTGCAAAATCCCGCCCAGCTTTTCAACACCAGATCAGGGAAAAAAAACAAACCAAACCAAAAAAATCCCAACCAAGACACAAACACAAAACATTTCTTCATATGCAGAAGGACCTCTGCTTGACTTGGCTGCGGCGGTGCAAACAAAAGTGGTGAGGCTCCTGGGCTCTCCCCCAGCACGAGCTGGAGTCCCTGAGGCCAGCACCAAGCCGTCTTACGGCACCGATCCAGTCTGGGATCGCTGCACTACAGAGATCTGCAGAGACTGCATGAGGCTACTAATTTCTGCCGGTTTATTATAGTCATCTCTATGATAAGCAGAGCTTACTGCGCCTCATAAAACTGACGCTTTTTCTACTTTACGAAAGAAGGCTGTGCCAGAGCAGACTTGCAAATGAGGCTAAGATGAAACATAGGAATATGATTTTTTTCTTGCTCAATCACTCTCTCTCTATTGTGTTTGAAACGTCATGTTTTCATTAGGTAAGCTCTAGATAAATATACTGGTAGATCAATAAATATGCTGGTAATGGTTAACAAGCCACCTCCACAAGATTGATAATCCATTTATACAAGTTCCTCCGCGCGTCAGAAACACCCAAGCCCGTAAGGCACACGTGTTATTCTTCAGGAAGAAGAAAGATCCCCTCCCGTCACAGCCCATCTACCCCAACCCACTCCATTCCCCCCAAAATGCCATCTTCATCTGTCCCCTCGCACGCTTGCCACAAAAAACCCATCTCCTCCACACTTAACACAAGCGGAATAGAAGAACCTCATGAAAAAGATTTCTGTGAAAAACTCGGGAATGGTGTCAATGACAGAACAAAAAATGGTCTGTTGGGAGACGCAATACAAAATGCCGCTTACTGTCTGTTCGGAAATGATAGCTACATTTCCTTGGGTGACATCTCTTGCTGACAGTCTCTGTGAGCATCACTTTCTCTTTCGCATAAACCCTCCTGAAAACCCAATCTCTGAAACTTCACATTAAATTATCCAAAAGGATGAAGCAAAAGAACGTCAAATTGTTATGTTAAAACCAAAAATTAAATAAAAATTAACCTAGCTGAAAAACAGGCCATTCAAGAGCCATTTAAATAACTCCAGTCTTTTTTCCCTTCCCCTCTCCTTATCCCACGTCTCAGGTCCTGAGCCCAGAGCTGGAGCAGGAACCTGCCCACAGTACGACGGTGCTGCCAGTCCTGAAGGGCTTCTGGGCACCGCCACAGCTCACGCACCAGCGCGGCACCACAGGTTTTCATGCATTTGTGTAGTTTGGGGGTGCAGGTCACACTGTTTGGAATATTTCAGGCTGGACTAGCAGAAAAGAGCAAGCATCTCAACATGATCTGGGTGTCTCCATCCAGCTCCTTTAAGAATGCTCCTATTAAAAAAACAAACAAACAAACAAACAACAACAAAAAACCCCCAAACTATTTCCCAAGATTAACTTAAGTAAAAATCCTAGTTTCATTTTTCCTGAATCCATTAAAAAAATATGGAAAGGGTTTTTATGACTCCCTTGATTTTTATAAGAGCCCTTGAGAAGGGGAAAAACCCTACTGACTAGCCAGGAAAATAAAAATTTTATACAAAAAAAAGAAAGAACTGTCAAAAGCATTGACTAGTTGAAAAGAAAAATTGCTGATTTTTTTAAATCACAATAAGCTTAGATTTTGGGTGAAACCACAGCAGGTACATAACTTCAAGGCAAAAATGTAGATCTCTTGATGTCCAGACATAGGAGACAGAAGACTCTCTGGTTTAAACTGATGGACTGTGTTTCTGAAGAGCTACGAATTAATATAAAAACAGTATTTAAAGATGGAACTTGAAGAAAAAAAGGACTGATGGAGGACAAGCATATGACTATCCATCCGCAGCACAGGTCAAAAGCTAAGTAAGAGGTCTGCTTCCGACCTGTCTGCTTCCAACCTTTTGGAAGGCTGGAAGAGGGAAGATCATTTTGCACCGTTTTGTGTGCAAAGGCACCGCCAAATGCTGAATTCTGAAGTTGAATCCTGAGCAGAAAACTCACAGAAGATGTGATTAAGCTTCTGCATGGTTCCAGCTTGGAATGACAGAACAAAACCAACCCCGGCCACAGGGAAGAAATTTCACCGCAGTTAACGGAGCAAAACTCCGGCACAGCAGCAGCTTCTGCATTGACTTGTGTTTTACCAACATGAAGTTCAGGTTTTTCTTGTTTGCGTTTTGAAAAGGTCCCAGGAGGGCAGAAGATAACTGAAACACAGCCCACCATCCGTTCCACATGGCTCTCCCAGGCACTGCACCAGCCAAATTAAGATTTTTAGCATCTGAACGCTCCAGGCAACCTCACCCCATCCCTTCAGGCACCTCCACAGTTTCAAACAGTGGAAAAACACCAGGGAAGTAAAAACACTGACAGAAATACGTGCGCAGCAGGCTGCAGGCACCTCTGTCTGCTGGGGTCGGGCTGGCCGTGCTCCGGGACGGCCCCAGCCTGGCTCAGCCATTTGGCCTTGGAGCAGATGCTCGGCCAGGATGAGCTTGGCAAAAGCTTGTCCAGGACCCACTCCCCTCCCAGGGCGGGGTGGGGGGCATTTAAACTGGAATGTCACACCCTCGATGGACTCATCTGCAGACAAACCACCTTTCTGGCTTACACACCTTAGGAAGCTTTACAACTCATTTAAAGGCAACATCTTGGATTTTGTTTAAAACCCCATTTTTAAAGGCTCAGAGCACACAACAGCATCACAGCTCAAAATCTGCCGCATCACACATATGAAAGGCGTGTCAGAATACGTATGCCACTTCGTCCCCTGCCCATCCACACAGAAGGACCCATCCCTGGCAGTGTCCAGGGCCAGGCTGGATGGCGCTTTGGGCAATCTGGCCTAGCGCAGGGTGTCCCTGCCCACGGCGGGGGGTTGGAACTAGATGGTCCTTGTGGTCCCTGCCACCCCAAACCATTCTATAAAAACAAACACCATCCAGTTTGCTTCATGCTGGGGGGGGGGGGGGAGAGGGGNNCTAAAAAAAAAACCCCCACCCGGTGTGCTTTCGGGTGGGGGGGGGGGGAAGAGGGTAAACTCTTCAGAACCACATTTCAGTAGTCATCAATCTCCAGTCACGTGAGGATTTGGCCACAGAGCCAGGAACTCGCCTTTCACTGACCTGTATTTGCAAATTTGCACCAAAACCATTTTTTTCCTCATTTTAATTTAATTTAATGGAGAAGCAAGTGCCTGCTGCCATCCCACAGGGCACATTTATATACTCACGCTGACGTTACAGAGGTTCCCCACCATCACTGCTGCACGAGCCAAACCTGGCTGGCCAGCCATCATCTCGCCCCAGCCTCCGCAGCAGAGCAAAAAATTGGTGCAGCCTCATGTCCTGGCAAAGGACCCAATGCTGAGTGCTTGGGTCCCAACCCCACGGGAGGGACGGATGGACAGCCAGCCACCCCCTTGCCTTGGAGAATGGGTGGCAAAGGCTTCCCCAGGGTAATTCACGCTGCTCCGGCTGCCCGGAGCAGAGCTGCGCCGTGGGCTGCCAGGGTTCCGTTCAGCTGCAGTAATTGCATTTTCTTCAGCACCAGTTCCCTTGCAGGAGTAATTCAAAGCATGAGCTGATCGGACATGATTTGCATATTTGCAACGTACAGAATGAAAACCACGATGGCCAAAATAAAACCTCACTGGGGGTGACACACGATTCTTACCAAGGAGAGCGAAACAGGGCAGGGAGGAACGGAAAGCTGGAGCAGCTCACTTACCTGGGAGGTACACCCCTCGCTAGGTGATACGAGCTACTATTTTCTCAGGCTAATACGATGTCAAATCCTAAAACCGCATGAAGTTTGCTCGGTTAAAGGGTCTGCTCCCAGAGATGAGAGATCTCAGCATCTACCGAACTGGGCAGGAGTGACATTCACATGCACAGCTCACTGATAAAAATAATGACCAGCTCCTCAGCCGGTGCTTCTCATGTCGGTCCGGACACGCGGCAGGACCGGGGAGGATGACATCATCAGCTCCATTTTACAAACTGCAAAGCTAAGACAGTGAACTACCATGACTTGGCCAAAATTCATCCTTGCAGAGGCAGGGAGAGACAAGCCAACAGGCCAGAGCTCTTTTTCACTGTTTTATGCTCTGGGCTACACCCCACGATGCCCAGAACAAGGCACAGCTCCCTAAAGGGACACATAGCCAGCAGCTCAGACCATTTGATAGCCAATTTTCAAAAAATTTAAAACCCTCTAGATTAAAAACAAGTATTTCTCTAAAACCAGGTAACTGCACCCTTTCCATATTTTTTTTTTAATAAGTATTAAAGTCAAGAATATTCATCATCATTCTGTCCACTCCTCGGGAGGGTGGGTAGGTGTTCAGTGCCAAAGGTATAATCAAGCGCTCAGATAGGCTTAGGAGTTTTAAAGCGAGACATCTGTAATAAAAGCAATCACAGTCAACAAACTACGAAGAGGAGCAGTAATGGGATTATCTGTCAACACAAACAAAAGGATAAATACAAGCAAAACCATCAGTCCCTGAAACCTGATTCTCATGTATTTAATCTGAGAGTACGGCAGGGAGATTAAAGAAACTCAAGATCAAATAAAAAAGTTATCGATTGCAAATTTCTCGCTTTAAACAAAGAATTTGTTTATGGTTTAAGCTAACCAGCGTGCGCAGTGTATAGCAGCAGCTAATTTAACCACAGACACCAAAGAACCTGCGCCGTCCCCATCGAGCAGCCGAGCAGAGGGGTCCGAGTCAGGCGCTAGTGCTGAAGCTCCCGTTCACCCTCGCCCTCTTCCCGAGGGAAACTCCTCTCCCTTCACCACACTCAGGATGCAGGGAAAAAACCCAACCCACCACTAAATCACAGTGTCGCCGAAGCCAAACACACAGCTGCGTTCAAATCCCCCTTTCATTTTGCCAGCTTTACTTGTGTGAACGAGGGCGAAGCCGAAACGCTCTCCTTGAAAGCCTCAGGACCGGGAAGCCCGAAACCGCGACCTGCAACCGCCTCCCTTGCATTAAAGGAGCACTAACGCAACGCACGCCTGATCCCTGGACCGTCTCTGCTGCCTGACGCGCACCTGAAGTCTGCATTTTGAAGCACAGCATCACTCTTCTCTCCCTTTTAAACGCTGGACGCGGTGTTTGGCAGAAAGAGCATCCCTGGGTGTTTGTATGTGCTGGCAGGCGAGCAGAGACGGGCGCACACGCGTGCACACGCGTGCACACGCACGCACGGGCAGCAGCGGGGCGCAGAGAGGGAAGGCAGGCGTGTTTTTATTCCTCCCACTCTCTCACAGCAAACCTTGCCAGCTGCCCTCTTACCTTTCCTATGTTCAGCGCAGCTGCCAAGGCTCAATCCAGAGGAAAGGTTTGACGCATGACACAGAGGCACCTACCCCGCTCCCCTTTCAATCCAATTACCGGGTTCACCTGAGCGCACGTAGGAGGGGAGAGAGGGGGCCCAGGAGCGCGAAGAGGCTGTGGCAGCTCCCAGTTAATTGGAAGGGACCCAACTTCTGATCCAATAAAATCCCAGCATTCGGGGACCGGCACAGCTACGTTCTCCACGGCAGACCCTACCCCGCAGTGCCGTGCTCATTTCTTAGGGCCGGCACCCTCACGTGCTCCCGTCAGTGAAGAGATCCTCAGTTACCCAACGGGATGGGATCAGGCCCTCACTGCACAAAAAGCCCCAGTGATGCCTACAAAACCAGCAGTGCAGCCACCGGGAAGGTGCCTCGGACAGGGACACCTGCCTGTGGCTCATGTAATCAGGAGACTTATTTCCCTACCCCGCTCTGCCGCAGACACCCCAGCGCTACCTCTCCGTGCCAGGATTTTGGTGTCCCCCAATCTTCTTAGGAAACTCTTCCCTTTCCTCTCTTTACACACACGCCTGAAGTCCACTCTAACCCCTGCTTGTGCGACACACGCAGCGGCACGCTCCTGGAGAAGGGTGTATAATAGACCAGAAGGCTCCATATGCATTTTTCATCATCTTATGCAACCATGCCCCTCCGCACATGACTGAGGATATTTTCTGCAAACAGTTCAGCTATCCACCTAATGCTTACTTAATGGAAGTGTTTTCAGAAAAACACTACAAGAATTTTCAAATAGAAACAATTAGCATTCACAGTAATTTGCATCTACTTTTCCCCATTCCTAAAGCAGCATGCTCTGCTTTAATATTAACCCCTGCTTGCTCACCAAAGCCCAGTGCAGAGGAGCTAGCCACACAACTCCCATTAGAGACCACAGGAGCAATTAAATTCGACGATGAAAAGATTACATGGCGATGCTTAAAACTTGGGGGGACTACCCTTTGGTTTTAAGCATCCTGCGTGTCAGCAAAATGAGCGGCTTCCATCATGCCGCAGCTATTTTCACCGGTGCTCTTTTATTTCCTAATCCGTTCTCCCGCACAGCCACAAACCTCGGCGAGTGACCAGAGATGGGATTTGCAGATGCAACATTCACCGAATCGCTTCCCCCCCCCCCATCTAAAGTGCCCTGAATGCACAACGGGCTGAGACCAGAGCAGCCAAGCTCCTCCGGCGGCTGGAAGGAGCCTGGTCCCTGGGGTGGCGAGGGGGGATGGAAAGGTTTCATTAGCCTGAAATTTTGATGCAGGCTCGTTTTGAATGAATGAATTACCTCGTGAATGTTTCCATCTCGGAAATCGCGGCAAACGCCTTTACGCCGGGAAGCCTGGGCTTGCCAAACCGCGAAACAGCACGTCCTACCTTCAAGATTCTGCAAAATAAGGCGAATCTCTCGCTCGCTGTGCGGGTCGTATCTCTGAAGACACATTGTGCCCAGCGCTCGGCAAGGTCGTTGGTGGCCCAAGCGGGTCAGCCCCCAGGGTAGGCACCGTTTCTTACGCTTACGTTATGAGGAAGAAGGTGAGCGGATGGGGACGAGAGGAAGCACGGAGTAATTCCCGCGAAACAAGACTGTATTTGCAAAGGTGCCCAAGAGAGTTATGGCTCAATCAACATGAGATGAGCGTACTCTATGAGGCAAAGAAGAAAGGGAGCAGCTTCTTATTAAAACACAGCATCTTTTTTGCTGTCTAGCACAGAGCTCCACAAGACAGCGGGTTTCCCTGCCCCCCTCCTTTTCTAAAACCCTGAAGAATACCATGAAAAAACGTCCAAGTTTAAAGACTCCACATCTGACAGCATCTAAGCAGAGACCACTTGTGCAATGCAGTGCTGTCCCCCGTGTACGCTATTCAGTCTTTAAGAGATCACATACTCCTTCTCCTGCAGGGCCTCTGCCTCCTTCAGCTGGCTGGTTTGATGGGAAGCAGCAGCGAGTGATGCAAAACAAACGGGAAAAGCCGTGTCAATCTCGGCGCGCTCGGTACCAAGTTCTCTTGGCAGTGTCGGCAGGGCAGATTTGGATTCATACTCCTGTTACTGAAATACCTGAGTTTGGTAGACAAGATGGCTGGCATGCCGTAGAGCGTGAGGAGACAGAAATACGAGGAGGATCCGGGTTGTTCAGATGATGGTCTGGCTTATTTCTGCTGAGCTCAGTGGCTAGGTTACAAACACCCAACCCTTTCCTGAATGCTACCCGAGCAGAAGGGACACACATAACCAACAAAATGCTGGGTTGTTTAAACAGTTACAATATAAACTGTACAACTGAAGGATTTCTGAGAGATCCTCTTTGCAAAACGTATTACTTTAATGTAGGCGTTGAAGGGCTTTTGAGGTGAGACAACTTTTGTTTGTTTTTTAAGGATAAAGTCATCCAGACACCATTATATTACTGAATTACTGAAATGTGTCCAGCTAACGGAGTGCACAACAGAGGTCCCACCTCAACATCTCCTGAACAAGGTAAACACAACAGGTCCGAGCTAGTGATAAATGAGTTCCAGGGCGAGAGCTGTTGACAGCGCTGTTGACCCCCCACCCTTGCCTTCTGCTCCCCAAGATGATCTCAAAGCCTGCAGGCAAGCAGTAACTCCAGCAATCTCAAATGATGCAACTGTGCGTAAGGGAAAGGATGTATTTTATCATCATCCAAGCAGCTAACCACAGGAACTTAGTAACAAACCCATATACACACACTCCTGCTGCAGAGGAGCCTGCAGAGCACCAACACTTCTCGCATATAAACACAGTTAAAGACAAACCTCGTGAAGAGGTAAAACAAAACACCACACCTTTCTTTGCCTACTGCTTCGTGTAAGTTGTATCCTGTAGTTACTACACCACCAGCAAGATGAGGGTGCTAACTGTGTTTGTTTTGCACAGACACAAAGCTCAGAGTACAGTTACCCTCTGAAAGCCACACCACGCTCTCCTCTTTTTCCTGCGAGCTCAATTAAAGATCTGCTCAACCTGCCTACATACAAAATTCAGCAGGCTGTAGGACTTTGAAATGCTTTATGACCTGGTGTGGAACAGCCACTGGATCATTAATACTCTACTTCAATGTCAATGTTTAAAAACTACGCGAGAATTGAAAATTAGATCCGCCTCTGACAGTTTGGTTTATACATCGCACAAAGTTGCATCTTCCATGCTTCAAACTGCCACCGGCAACTACACAGAGCGCGGCGCGGTGCCGCTTCGCTCACATCGTCGGGGCGGTCGATGCACCAGCGAGGAAACAGCAGCAAGCCTTTGCTGAACCCAGAAGACCGCCGGGCCCAGGGCGCGCTCCAGAGTGAAATTCAGAGGGGAAGGGTTTTTGTAACAGAAAGTTATTACTTTCCCCAAAAGCTTCCTCTGAAAACTAGCTTCTACTCTTTAAATTCAGCTGCTTACACTTGCTTTTTTTCCCCGCCTGGTGCAACGCTGACAGCACCTCTCACACCAGGAGCTGACACATTCTCAACTGCAGAAAACATAAAGGAAGCAGAGAGCTTGTCCATCACCTGGAGATAAAACACAAGTCATCCTGAGCTTGCCTGCTTAGACTCTGGCTCGCTGCAGTGTGTGAGCACATCCCTAAAGCGCCTGCTCAATAAACCACCAAATACGTAAAACCAGAATGGTTTTCCTGACTCCAAAGTTTTGGGAAGAGGAAGATCCCATGCAGCTAAAGCACTTCCAAAAACATTTCTCAAATAACAATTTATCCTCATGACATTACTTTAGCTTATGCCTGAATTATTTACCTCTTTTTTTTTTTTGCAGATGAGAAGCTGTAAGGAAAGGCTAAGGAATATTTTTCTGGGAACCTGATCACCCGCAGCAACGTGTTCAGATTGTTCAGGCACCTCCGAAACTCTCAGGGGAAAAATAAACAACGTTAAAGAAGACTCTGAACTGGATTAAATTTCAGGAGTTCCTATTACACGTACCTGTGGGAGTACCTAAAGACCAAACAGTAACCAGACCCCACAGTGCAAAGTTATACGCAAAAAGTATTTACGGTCCTTGTCAAAACAGCCAGGAGTCTGAACAGACATCAGGAGAGGAAAAAGGTGTTTAGGAAACCCAAATGGCACCTCCAGTGAGCTGGCCAGAAACCACCATCTATTCGTATGATTCTACTGACGGCAGAGCTGGGGAGGCAAAGGGTTAGGGAAGAAAAAGGAAGAGAATGAGGTAACAAGGCAGAGGAAAAGAAGGAAAGATCTGGAGCGAAGATGAGAAGAGCAAGAGGGACAGCCAGTGTTCCCAGCGTCCTCCTCCTCACCACCGCTCCCGGCTGCCCCAGGGCAAAGCAACCCCCACTTTTTGCCTGCATCCCAGAACAGCCTTTTTTCTCCTTCTAAATCCACGCGGACCGTGAATTCCCAGAGCACCCAGCGTGCCCTCGGTACTTCACTAACGGTTGAGACGAGGACGCTGTCAGAGCCCGCACGTCCGCAGCTCACGGTCTCCCGTTCGGGAAGCTGTCCGCCCCCGGAGCACCACCCTTCCACGGATGGATCTGTGGGCTGGATACTTGTGATGGATGAACTGTGCAAACCATGAATTCAGAACTGATTTCCTTCTTCCTCACCTTCTGCAAGAGGTCTCAGCACGGTAACTTCAGGCCTGGGAATATCTGGGGTTTATTTGGGACGTCCCTATTTATTTGTGGAGACGGTGGGTTTGCCCTCCCGCCTCAGCCTGGCTCTTCGGAGCTGACCCGGGAGAGCCCGGGCAGCCAATATCTCCGCTAATTCTGTAAGGACTGATCAGAAGGAAACAACAGTGCCTTTTTTAAAGGTCAAAGCCTGTGCAATCATACATTTTGCATGGGTGAAAGTCACGTCTGTGACAGAGCGAACAAAAGAGTGACGAGAAGGTAGAACAGCGGTGGTAGAATTTCAGTATCCCAGGCAGAAAGGAAAATTGCTGCTCTCCGATTTGCATGTTTTTGGGAAGGTGGTTTTCAAAAGCAACTTTTATATTTTTCACAGATTAGTACCTAATTTTCTTTTTTAATACACTTTGTTTAGAAAAATCTCCTGCAAGCATATCCTAGATGTCAAATATTGTAGCAGCAACAATGGGAAATAAAGGTTTAGGTAAAAACATATACTGAAAACATCACCTTTTGGATTGGTTGAAATCATTTACTCTGGTAACACTGTCATGCTGAGAAAATGATCTTTTGTCTATAACTGCTACATAGCTATTAAGCATTTTAGCATATAAGTATGATATTTTTCTTCTTTAGTGTGTAGCTCTGCTTAGGCAGAAATAAGGTGGGGGAAAAAAAAAACCAAAATTGGCATTTAAGCTCGGATAGGAAGTTCAAAAAACAAACACACAGTCAACAATGAGACACTGTTTACACTGCGGAGAGGGAGAGAATTAAGGAAGCGTTTAAGTAGAAGCACAAATGGCTGCCCCACTACAAAATCAACGATAATGCCACATCTACAGCAGGTACCTTGGGTCACTCACTGAATGAAAAGTGCTGCTTAGTACCCACAAAGCAAGGGTTTGCCCCAGCATCCCATACTGGGGGGTGCTGGTGAAGTCACAGGTATCAAAGCATGGATTTCTTAGTTTGAAAGTTTGCCCTTATCAAGCAGAACAACTCTGCACTTCTTTTTTTTTTAAAGAAAAAGTAATTCTACAAACCCTTGAAGAATCTGAACAAAAAGAAAGTTCAGGTGGACGCCCACAGCCATGCTCAACGGCCAGAGCAGGGGAGGGAGAAGGGAACGGAGGAGGAGCATGAGAGACATCCTTCCCTTTACTATTCTAAGGTGTAAAGACTTCTCCATCACGACAGATTTTTTTAAGAAGCTATCACACATTCATAACACTAATTGATTTTCATAGAGAAGAGAGCAGATGAGGTCTCTTTGGGAACTGCCTGCTACATTTCTGCTTGAAAGGAGATCACTGCTGGTGTGCCTCAGCTCCTTCATAAAAAATTTAATTAACAATATCTCCAAGAACGAACCCGCAGTTAGGTCTCCAGCTATCATGTGACTACCAGCACTCCGATGCACCATGGCAAATTAAACCTAAGCAAACGATACCTGTCGCACGTCGAGCAGCCGGCACGTCACCGTCTGGGCAGATTCTTGGGGAGGAGCAGGGATGTGATGGGAAGCAGGAGAGCGCACAAAAGGACCATGAGATGCCTGCATCCAGCCTGGCAGGGACAACTTGTTTTCCTAGCTGCCACTTTCGACGGCTACACGTTCCTCTCCCTGATCCGTCGGCGATGCCAGAACGCAAAATGCTTGACAAACCACGATCCCAGCCGACAATCTCCACAACGCTACATCTCAGGAGCAGCGGAAGCTGCGCACATCAGCCCTTTGCTCTCGGGTACAGAGGGACGACCGTGTAAACGGAGACTCGCGTATCCCACAGGAGAGGCGCTGCACCGTCATCCCCGAACGGCACCAGGAATAGAAAGCCACCATGTGCCGGTCTGGAAGTCCCATCTGGCACAGCAATGGAGGAGAGGAGACAAGACTGGATTTCTCTTTTCTTCATCACCACCACCACCCTCGCTGCCTTACCCCGTAGGAGCTCTCATCCTTGGAGGGTTTGTTCCTTCGACAAACTGAAAGCAGGGGAGGGGGGGAAGAGATCTGAAAATAGCAAGAGGTCCGAGGCTACAAACAGATTACCAAAACCACTTCTGGTTTCGCATACGGACTCCGGGCTTGCACGTGGTGCAAGGAAGCACACGTTTTAAAATTCCCCCAACTGCACAGTAATTAACGCTGATTTACAAGACGACGGGCAGCCGATACTGCCCATGCTGTATTTTTAGCCTCTGTTTTGTTATCCCTTAAAAACTTTTACCACTGCAGACGCGACACCAATACACTTGATGTATTATCTATAATGTCAAAATTGAAAAGGTTAATAGCCATTATTAGTGAGTGAAAATGAGGCAAGATTATCACTTGAATGCCGAAGCGGACACGGGGAGCAGTGTAAGGCAGGCGGGGCGGGCACGCTCGGGCTCCGTCGGCGTTCAGCCTGCCTGAACCTCTGGTCCTCCGGCCACAGTCACGGTCTGCAGGAAGGCTGGAGAGCGCTAAGCACCTCCACCAAACAAAGATTATACCAAAACCACAAACCAAGCTTTAAAACAGTCATACTCAGAAATATTAGCAAGATAGAATAGAATAGAATAGAATAGAATAGAATAGAATAGAATAGAATAGAATAGAATCATCAAGGTTGGAAGTGACCTCAAGGATCATCTAGTCCAACCATCCCCCCACCACCTATTACCCACTAAACCACGTCCCTAAGTACCACATCTAACCTTTCCTTAAACACCCCCAGGGACGGTGACTCCACCACCTCCCTGGGCAACCCGTTCCAAGGCCCGACCACCCTTTCAGAGAAGAATTTTCTCCTCATCTCCAACCTGAACCTTCCCTGGCGCAACTTGCAGCCATTTCCCCTTGTCCTGTCACTAGTTATTGTTCTGGCAATTGTTTGTTATTTAGTTAGCTTTAGTTTCGCACGCCTGGCAAAACCCAGCCAACGATGCTGCCATAAACCTGGCAGAGGCGGGTCTGCCAAAGCGAGGGGTTTGGAAGCGAGTGACACGAGGACGGCGCAGCAGACGCCCCTTACACACCCTGCCACACTCGCGTGGCCGGGTGCCATCCTGCACGCGCGTCGCCCCATCCACCTCCGCAGCGCTCCCCGTCATTTCAACCTCAGCGCTGAGCCGAGCCGGAACAGCCGCCTGGATCCGCCTCGGAGGGAACTGCATTTCAGTCTCGGGTAAATTTATCCTTAAGAATGAGCCGCAGACTCCAGCGATGCTACAGCTGTTTTGAAAGGAAGGCCGGGGGAGGGAAAAGAACATTACAAATACACTAACTATCCACCTAGCTCGTCCCCACGGCAGCTGGCAGCATTACCTTTTTCTTCAGTAGTGAAAGCAAAAACAACTACCAAACCAGCACTGCTAACGGGATGCAAGAAGAACTATTTTTATATACATTGGGTTACCATAAACACTATAGCCCTACCCAAATATCAAACCAGCAATCTGGAGAAGAAACGCTCCTGAGCGCCCTGCTGCACCACTGCCTGTTCGGTCAGTGCTGGAAAAGGGGCAAAACTCACGGCTGGCAAAGGTCGCCACCATCCCGTTTCCAGCGAGAAGGGCGGGACCCACGCGTACCAGCGGCACGCTCAGCTCCACGCATCTGCCACAGGTTTAGATAGGAAAAATCCCACAGGTTCCAACAGCGTTGGAATACGAAAATGTCATCTTGGAATAACAGTCAGTAAAACATTTGCAGAAATGAAAAGACGAATAAGAAGTTATTGAGTATTTGAAAATTAGACCAAGACTTTTTTGGCAGGAAGGTCAAAAAATAAAATTAAACCCTAGCATTCAATTGCTGTGACAGACACCCGACGGCACGCATCGCTGTTTTTCCTACTACTTTGTCCTTGGTTTGGAGGTCTGTTCTAACTGAAACATGGCACTGAAAACCCAAGGCCCTGGATCTCCTTTGGGATCGACTTTAGGTTACGTTCCAAACCAAACCAAAAGTGTTAATAACACACAGGGTTTAACGCTTCTGTAAAAACAAAAATGAGATTGTGCCTTGTGGTTGTTGATCACTGATCCCCTACGTGTTTGTAGGGTGGGAGACACTACGAAGTGACTTCAAACGAACAAAAAAACCAACCCAAGTGTTCATAAACACATCTATGGACTATTTTCAAGGTACATGAACATTTCAAAAACCCTGTTTATTGTGCAGATCATATGCCATTTTATGCTCTTAAGAACAAGCTTTAATTTCACTATTTTAATGTAATCAACACTGTCTTGATGATTTATTTTTTAAAACGTATTTAAATTTGAAAAGACCTGTACTTACATTAGTTATTAAAATTTGAGCTGTGTAACAAGCAACTATAGCAACTATTTTTTCTGTCTTTTTACTTATTGAGCACAGTGGTTCAGTGGTAAGCAAGACATGAAAATACAACAGGAAATATTTACGCTCAGTGCAATAGCTCCAAGAATTTAAAAAAAAAAACAAAAAAAAAAACAAAAAAAAACCAGAAATGAAACGTTGTTTTGAGAGGCACAGGGAAGGTGGTGGTCGGCGAGGAAAATACTGCTCAAAATCAGGCAGGTAGCACTAGCGATAGGGTAAAAAAATCCCCCAATGCATGTAGAAAGGTCAGAGTCTGGTCTGCACTTCATTCATCATTGGAGAGGTTTGTCATTCAAAATGTAGGCAAAGGTTTAGCAAAGATAAAATAATGTCATTCCCAAAAGGCCACAGGACCAATAATGAGAGGTGGCACCAAGTATTTTCCCTCTGTCTTGCTCTGGAGGAAACAAAAAAAACACCACAAAAACCCACAACAAACCCCACACACACACAACAAAAAATCCAAACAAAAAACCCCAACCAGACACATAACACAAAACAGGAAAAAAACCCTGCAACATAAAAAAACAACCACAGCACCGGGTGGGGGGTGAACTACAGGTTCTCACGCAATGCTCCAGGATGGAAATTCAGCGATTAAAGAGTTAAGAGATGCTCTAAAAGTATCTCACCCTGATATGCTGAGAATTTGCTGGGATCTCACGGAGAAACGGGTGATTCTTACATACCATATGTTCTGCAAACGCTTGCAACAACACAGAGGGGAGCTGGGGATGGAAATCCACCTTGGCTGCTGAATTTCCTCGCTTTCTCTAAAGCGATGGAGTCCAATCGACAGCACTGGTGTAAATTCAGCAAATCTCTGCCCACCGCAGCAGCCCCAGGGTTCCCGGCCCAGCTTTACCTGCGCCCCATCAGGAGAGGCGGCAGGGAGCAGAGCTGGGCTGGGGGACCAAGGGGGTCTTCCCCAGGCTTTGCCACCCACCCCAGCACCCCGCTGCCAGAACTGCACCATCCTCAGTGTCACCTCCCCTGGTCTCAGATTCTCCATCTCACGGTGGGGCAGGGAAAAACCTTGAGGAACAACTGGAACGGGCAATCACAACACTTCAGTCGGCGTGAAAGATTGCGGTGCTCTCAGAGGATGCAAGACTGGACCTAAAGACGCCGTCGGAGATGTTTTGTTCTGGTTTGCTCCCACCTCAAGCAGTACCTACTGTGTAGCAACCAACCCTGGATCAGACAGCAAGGAAGATGCACTTCTTCCGTTCGAAAGTCAAGGTAAATCTAGAAATCTCTGTTGTTGGAAAGCTCCATTTGCTACAGATACGATGCCCTGCCTCTGCCTGGCTGACTGTCGCCATAAAGTTACTCACTGTACAGCTCCAAAGTAAGTTTCTAGGTACATGGTAGGTTTAACAGCCCGCCGTATTTTTCTGCAAGGGCAATCTCCCTACTGCACTACTAACCACAGGCAAAAACATCCCAGAGGGGAAAAAAGAGAACAAAAGGGCAAAGCGGAATTAGTAAATAGCACATCACGGCATCGCAGTGTAGATCTAAGCCACGGGGAACTTACCTCCTCAAGAGCTGCCACACCAAGAATTCATTATCGATGAAAAACACATAATAATTTAATTTCATTGTTTGCATTGCGCGACAGTATCTGGGCAAGATTATAAAAGACCGATCACCTTTTAAAATGCACTACAAGTTACAGGATCTAGAAGTTAATTTTCATACTTTGTCTGGCCCAGTTTCCCCCTAAAAATTTACAAATAGTACTTTTTTCCCAATATGAAACTTTTGTTCTCTACTGCAGCTATGTGAAAAATCTATACAAAATAGGAGAAACTCTTTGAATGTATTTGTACCGGTATCTCCACAAAAATAGCCTGGAAAAATACAAGAACTCTGATGATCTTTTCTCAGTATTGCTTATTTCAAATGCTACTCGCAACACTGGGAGGTAAAAAAGCATTCTTACAAACAACAAATTTTGAAGGTGATGACATCCCTTTGCAAACAGTAGCTGCTGCCAACAACTAGCCACACTTTTTTTTCTTCCCCTTTACCATACCTACATTTTTAAGGAACGCTCCTTCTAATTAGAGGGAGAACACACGAAATGGGAGGCCACAGGATTGCATCCTAAAAGCCACATGCGCAGTAAATAAATGGTGATTTTTTTTTATTCTTTCACTGTCCAAAAACACCCCCAAACCCATCCAAAACCCAACCCCCACCACAGCACCCAGAGCAAATCCTAAATCCTTCAACCAGTTCTTCCCCAATATTCAGGCAGGGGGAGAAGGAAGGAGAACAGAACCCTAAGAAACTCCAGCCCCAGATTCAACCTCTACCTGTACTTCTCAGCCAGAGTAATCCACACCGAATTCATTAGTGGAGAATTAATAACCAGCATTTAAAGCATTTTTTGATAACTTCAGATACAAAAATCCTGTAACGCAGAGGTATATGGAAATATGGAAAATGTGAAAACAAACATCCACTTGAATGCCAAAATGCTCATTCCAGGGTGCTCAAAATGTTTTTCATGCTAAATTATCACATACAAATATAGGCAATAGATCAGTTTTTGAGGTGAAAGAGCAGGGGCAAGGCGGGGGGGCGTTGGCTGAGGTTGGTTACTTACAATTGGGCTTTTCTTCCCAATCTGATGCATTTGATTTTTAGAGTTAACGTATCCTCTGAGATGAGTCTCCAAAGCTTGCATCTCAATATGCTGCACATTCAGTACAAAATTAATTAAGAGATTACACATTGAAGGTCATATAAATATCTACAAGGACTGGAAACAATTTTACAATGGGAAAGAAAAAGCTTAAACCTAGAAGAAAACAAAATATGCCACTGGAATATCGCTGCTGAAGAGAGAACCAATGCCCTACAAGAGCTACGCTAATTTTCCATTAGACCGTGCGCTGCCAGACACCCATCGCAGCCAGAACATCATCATCTCCAGCTGCAAATCAACGTGACAAAAGGGCTCCTCCGAACTCTTACCTATGAGCTACCCGTGTGCGCTCACACACGTGCAGAACACGGGAAGTTCGGAAGTCAGAGCGCTCCCAAGCAAACCAACTGGTTTTGGCTCAGGTTTGGGCAGTCGCCCCTGGAGAGGAAGGGGAGCAGCCTGAGCATATCACACACACACATCACCACCCCCCCGCAACGCCGAACCGCAGCCCTGAGCGGCTGCAGCGCTTCGTGGAGACAAAGATAGTGGACGCTAAATGCCAGAACATAGCGGAGAGATAATACATGCACACAGCATGCACTCCACACTCGAACTGTTTATCAGATTGTAACAGCACTGCGGCATCCAGGAGCGTGGATGCGCTGTTTTGTTCACATTTTAATGTGCCATCTTGCAGTAGATGCACAGCAGAGTAAATACAATCTCTATATATACCCTGCGTGGGCGTCAGGGGTTATTTCTGACTGTCTTCATTACATTTCATTGCCAATTTAAATGTAAAAAAATAAAACCTTCAACAATTCTCAAAGTGATTTCAGCCTGATTTTTGTAATTATTTCCAGAACCTTTTCATTATGCAATTTCAAATACTTGCTGAAAGCTTGCTCTCTTACAAAGTTATCCTTGACGCAAATCAAGCTAACCAGACAAGCTAGACCTTCTCCCCCTTCCTTCTTTACTAACAAATCCAGACATGAATAACATTCACAACATTTAGCCCCAAGAACAGTTTAATAATAACGCTGCACCCTGCTTTATAGGGAGGGAGCTAAAAAACAAACTCAGAGGCTAATAGGTACAAATATTGTGCTTCCATTGCAATAAATAAATAGTGCTGAACTGTAGAAATGTAACTGATAGCAGCGATCCGAAAGATGGGGGTTCTGGTAACCCTCAAGCTAAAGCCGATTAGGTTGTTACAGAGGTCCTTTGTGTATTTTTGTGCTGCTGTACCAGCTAAATTGACCTCTACAGGCGTGTGTGTTGCTTTTATCGTTCAACGGCTTCACACTTGAAACCTAACTTAGGCTAGCAATAACAAATACATAAAAATCCCCCCTCCAACCTCACGTCTGTGTTGAGCTCACGGGTGAAAAGGGAGGTCTTTGCACGCGAATACCACGCGCTAAACCCAGGGCACGCCAAGCAATGAGCAGGATGGCAGGAGGACGCACGAGCTGCCGGGCGGGATGCTGGGGCTCAGGAATGGAGCTGGGCTCACAACTGGCCACAGCCAGTGCAGCAGCGGCGCCGGATGAGCCCGGCACGGGCTCCTTGCCCTCCCCACCCTGCGGCGGTCAGTAACGAATGCTTCGGAGGGGACACGGACCTTGCGATGCGCGACCACAACGCCACACAAAGCTCAACACGAGGAAATATTTCTTCCCAGCGTTTCCTTACTTTTGACAATTGCCTGCCCTGCCTGTCATTGGCTCTACTACAAATAAAACCCGGCAACTATAAATGAAGTCCCTTGTATATCCACTTCATTTTGATTCACCCACTCCAGCACAGCGACCGAGCCCAGAGCCAGGCCGTATTTCCTCTCCGCGGTGAGGCTGCAACCAGCCGGCCCAACTCTTTTGCTCTGTCCGATGATTTTTTTTCTAAAAAAAACACGCAGAAACCAGCACAGTTTATTTACTACAGGTCTTCCGCATCCGAGGATGCGACGGCCGACCAGCACGTCCACGCAAAACAAGCCCCCTCGGCTGGAACAGGGCGCGGCTGCCACCAAAGAGGCTCAAAAAGAGGAAGAGACAGATAGAAAACTTGGTTCAAAGCTTTCTCCTGTTGAAACACCTTCAATTGTCCGCTTAGAACAGCCTGACCTTAGGGAAACGTCGCAGAGTACCTAAAGGGAAGTTTCAGCCAAGTTCTAAATATGTCTATTTTTCTTGGGCTTCGAGGAAGCTGAATTAGTCAGTTTGGCTCCGGGCCATAAAACATAATTACTTATGTGAAGTATGTTTAAATACGTAACTAATAGGAGTGCCCAGCCCCATAAATAGGCAGCGATTTGATGGGCTAGCAGCTTGGGCAGGGGCAAACCACTGGAGATGATTCCCAAAGGAATAACCACCTCTTCAGAAAATTTTTTTTCTAAAAAAAACACTACTTAATAGGTATTTAATTTTTATTTAATAGGTATACAAGGCTGAAATGCAATCGGGCACCGATAAGGAAGGAGGGCAAAATGGTGCATTTTTAGAACATGTGGTGCATCAAAAAATAAAAGATAGTTTGGGTACTACGGGGGGGGAAAAAAGGCAGGAGGAATCTTTTCACAGAGTAACAGCCCAGCTCCAGCTTCCAGGAGATTCCGGGGTCAGTGGAACATGACCTTCCACTGGAAACGGGAGAAAGGCACTAGCCGAAACCGCCGGAGAACTTCACAGACACTGCTGAGCAGTAACAAACCTTCAAGACTTTAAAATAAAAGAATGGTGTATTAAGCGATGTGGTAAATGCAATTTGTCATTTAACACTGCGAATCTATGGATTTTAATGACAGGGTCTCATTTACATTTAACAATCAGTGTACTAGAACATTTCTTGGAAACTGGGGATATTTTCTTGTCTCAGTAGGAATATATAGAAATTTCTTCTTGATTAACAGAGTAAAGGAGTTCTGCCCTGAAATCTCAGTCCCTCGGTTTCTCTCTAGAGCTGGATGAGTATCAACACACCAAACCGCAAACCTGACAAGAAAGCTCTCCGAAATTCAGCTGTTCGTAATAATTAGGTATTTAACAATTCTTCCACAAGAACGGCATTATAAAACACCTTACATTTTATTGTTCATTTACACCACACATCTGCTTTAAAAAACATCAGCAGCATATCTTGTTCCTAATGATACATTTTGGATGTGACTTTCAAAAGCACTTACAGCAACTTGGGAGCATAAATCCCACTGATACTCAGTGGTATTTGTGCCCTTAATGCCTGTAGCCATTACTGAAAATCTCATTCTTTTCCAGAGCTTTGGAGTTATTCCAGAGGTCGTACACGTAGAAAGAAATGGCAAGTGTCACAAGGTATTTTATATTTTACAGAACTGCTATGCAGCTTTAGGACAGACATCAAGAATACTGAATACATGTATTTAAAACCGTAATGGGGAGTTCAGGAAGAAGGGAAAGGCTTGAGTCAAATTTAGCCAGTGAAGTTGGGGATAAGGTTGATCTCTGTTGGATCCAAGCTGACAAAACTGGGATTTTTACTCTTTTTCATTCCACTAGCTCATGGGGCAAGCTGCAATGTAACTACGCACTGCCCAAAAATACCACCACCAGTGGCACTGACAACTACACACCAGAAACATCTTTTCCCAATTTGACAAGAATAATCAAAACTTTAGGCCTTAGCTACCGGCTACCCCCTGAACTTGGCCATTTGAAATGCACGGGTTTTGGCAAATCCTCGCTAGCTTTCGTCAAGCAGGGGAAAGCCCAGCCTCGATTAACGACCACTTCATCTACACTCCTGCAATCCTTTGGCTGAAGTACCAGCCGTGTTTCCTCGGTGCTTGCCATGGACACGCTGGTGTCCAGCAGGTTGGCCGTACCACCTCCCGCCACGGAGCGCGATCGCAGGTGGGAGCCACGAAGCTGCCGGGAGCCCGCCACGAACATCAGCTGCGCTGATCAGCGGAGCTCAGAAGTTTTAAGGAAGTTGCAAGTGTACACGCAATTTTAAATGGAGAGGACGAAGCAGTCTGCGGCGGCTGTTGTAGCCATCACTGCTTCAGGTTTCCCCAGATCACGGGAAGTACAGTAAACAAAATCACTTCAATGCTCATTCATGGATGAACATCCACCAGGTCCTGTTCCAAGGAACAGGTTGACCTCCGAGCAGTCGGTTGAATTGCACGATTCGATATGAGCGCACAAGCTTATTTTGCTAATTACCTAACCTCTGCAGCCTGATTCCAGTCACCCTCACTGACATCCTTGAGAGCTGAGCGCCTGCAGCACCTTTACCCAACTGGGCCATCAACCTCCTTCTCTCAGTTTTGCCTTCTGTGAAAATAGGATCGAAAGACTTGTTAAAGAATATCGCCAGCACGTAACAGGGCCGCAACCGTTGCTTCTGCAGAGGAACTGGCTCGAACTGGTGGATACCACGAGCATTTAGCACTTGTACACCATTACAGAGACATCTGATGTTTCTCCGTGAAATTTCTGCACATTGCAAAAAGAACTTCTGTGAAGCAAAGCGCACGGGAGTTTGTTCCCAACACACACGGGGGCTGTACTGCTAGTTTGTCATTAACTGAGACGTAAGGGTAAACTAGAAACTTTCCAGAGAACACAAAGAAAAACTTACACTCCAAACATCTGCTTATAAATTGCTTACAATCAAGCTTTTTACAAAGCTTTATCTTTTTATTCCCTCCTCCCCCCCTCCATACCATCACTTACGGCTTGCTAATTTAATTTCTTGAACAGTTGTGCGCACTTACTGGTTCGACTGCGTTATTTGCTTAAACCGACGACAAACTCCGGGTAGTTGTACAACGACAGAGCCAGACCATAATGAACTTTATGTACACCACCATTACAGGCTCCTGTATTCTGTAACGGGGTGTTGCCAGCAGTAAAACAGGCCTGCAAGAAGAGTTCTGTGCAAACCGCTTCATCGGCTCCTGGGCCCCGGCGGCTGCCAGCGCGCGGTCACTCCCAGCACCGCGCCAGCTCACGCGTCCCTGCTCCCTATCACCATCTGCAGTTTGAGACGCAGCGTTCGTGCCAGAAACGCAAAGGATGCAAGGCAGGGGAAGCCAAGGAGACAAATCAAACAGACAGGCAGTGCCCGAGCTTTCCTGCCAGGACCATTACAGGCCAGCGTGATCGTTCAAGCCCGAACGGATACCCACGCTCTTCCGGTAAGGGGACAAACGCTTGAGCTGGACCTGTGCTCACCAAGCTGTGCAATGAGCCTTGGAGAATCACGACCACTAGCTTCGCTCCTCCTTGCTGCCCGCGCAACACTTGACTTGCCAGATGCCTAAACCTATACATGATAGTCAAGAGACGTCATTGCCGAAGAGCATCCCAGACCAGAGCTGTATTTCCTGGCGATGGCACTGTGATGTCCCCCTGCACCTCCAGCTTTTCCTTCAGGCACAGCGTAACGTCCAAATGTTTCTGCTGGACCACCCTTCTGCTCAGGAGGGCTGGGAAGGAGAAAGGAATAGCAGTACAGCTGCAGAAGATTCCTCCTGGTCTGACATAAACCTGCAACCTCACGGCAGGCCTTCGAGTCCGAGGGCTGCACTTCTCACCCAGAGACCCAGCACGGGCTCCCAAACCCCGACCGTCTGGGTCAAACACGTACATCTGGCAAGCGACTTCTCACTCCTGATTAGAATTGCTGATTCGGTATTAAATGAGCTGTGTATCATTTCCATATGCCCTTGATTCCTGCTCTTACAGTCATGTTCCCGGACATACTTCAGATACGTTTCGAGACTCTCTCAAGAGAATGCACCTGAGTTGTCGAATCAAGACCTTGAATAGACTCGCTGCAAATACACCGTTCAACTCACTTAATCCTTAATTAGGGTTTCATTTTTTAATGTAAGGCTTCAATAATCAGCTCAGGAGAAACTGTAAAAGCAGATGCCAGGCCACCAAGGACTTTTTCCGTACGCATCTCTACCGGTGTGGCTGCACCATTACTACACCGTTCTTGAAGACGCATCACCCCACCTACCTGCGGTCGCACCAGTTTGGCAGCAGTTACAGAAATACAGCCTATTTTTGTGCGACAGGTAACAGCGTACCCCTGTAACTAAACTGTACTATCTGCTACAACCAGAAGGGAGCGGAGAAGGAGCCGCCCTTCATCAAAAGGCTTAGCTACCACGAAATTTGTACGTGAAGCCAACTATCTACAGGAAAGATAACCAACGCCTGCTCTGAGCAAGAAAAATAATCATATCGCCTTATTGTCTCGTATTGTTATCCTGCAAATCTGGTCTTTTTATGCAGGAGAGACCCAAGAGCAACCTACCTCTGGGAGCACCGCTGTGGGAGGTAACAGGGAACCGCAGAAGGGACAAACAACTGTCCTTATTGTTTCCATAATATATACTGTTTACATACACAGTTTCATAAAACTTATGGTTCATCTCCATAAATAATTGAGGTAGGTGGAAACCAGAGTAAGGGTTCAAGAGAGGTTTCATCAGCCTAACTCGTTCAAAGGTAAGGAAGCCATTCCACCTTCCACGTGCTGCTGCTGCCCGTGCCTGCAAACCCGCTGCCGGGGGAAGAGCGAGCACCTTGCGTTTTGGCACGTCCAGTTTGTTATCTGCATTTGTCTGCACAGGGACAAAACATCCATTGGTGGTAACGGGCAAAGGTTTGAGTTTTAATTCAATATCTGAGCTTTAAACAGTAGTTTTTAGAAGTCTCCTACAACATTTTGACTTGGTAAAAGCCAAACATAAAACTTCTTAGATAAGAAGTGTGTACAACCACTAGGAATAACAGCTTAAAAAAAAAAACCCCAAGAAACACCATGATTGAGGACTAAATCCTCTACATCATCTAATAACACTACTTAATACCTTGCGTGTGCATTTCCAGCTCCGATGGGAGCCCGCCAGCAGTCCAAAAGCAACTTCAACCCACGTCGGTCAGTGAATCGCTGACCTCTTCCCACGCCTTCAGTCACGCTGAGCCTGCCCACAGGGCCTCCGGCCACCGACTGCCCAGCTGAGGAGTCTGGATGATTTCAAAGGAGCTGAACTACGGATTTTGTGAAATAACAGAAGTCATGATAGAAGAGATCTTTTCAAAGAAAGGGTTTAGTGTGCAGTGAGGCTTTCCCTGCCAACTGTTGAAGTCACTCCTGTAAGTGTACACCGTACACAAATCACACAAATAACGTGTTCGTCCTCGATTTCTGCATTTCTTTGGACATTGTACATTTCCTTTGTATTTATAAAGCAGGTTTGAAGTGGAAAGAAAATAAACATTATAAAGCACCAACTTTACTAATTTACAGTGGACTAACCAGGAAGACGGAAACATTCATTTTATTCCTTTAAATTTACAGAGCGTGAGCGAGCTGAACTTAATGTGAAATGATGTAATGGCCTTGTCCTCTGCCTGCCTTTTTTCCCCAGAAGGACAAGTTGTTCAGCGGCGTACTACATGGAAGCAATCCACGCAGCTTTAAAACCAATAAAGACCGTTTCCAAACGTGCTGTTCTGTTTTCATCATGCTCGTACTTCACCAGCAGTCACTTCTCCAGCGGCTCCAGACCCGCTGAGACCTTCCATTAAATTCTGTAGGAACCAGACTCCTGAAGATGGGCAGACACTTATATTCACTGTTGCTGAAGCATCTGTCTGAAAAGCGCTCATTTTAATGGTGTTATTTACTACTAACAATGCTATAATCTGTAAAAGCATGAGTTTATGGGTTTCTTTTCTGCAGTAACGTTTATGTGACAATAATTTTCTGGATCACAGGTTTACAGAGCAGGGAAACCTAGTCACCAGTTTATACCGACCTCCCATCAAGTGGCAGGCAGTGGTACCGCTGCTGCCCCATCCTCGCACCTGCAACTCATCCGCTTGAAAATTCGAGTCTCCTCCCCCTCATCTACCTTCATGTTATTAATGTTACTTAAGCTACAGTCACCATCTGTGTATTTATCTGAAATCCCTTTCCACCGAGTGTCCAGGAAATAGCCTCTATAACCCTACTGTTGTCTCGGTTACGATTTGTTTAAGCTTATGCCAGTTACTCTTAGCCTGCAAAGGAAAAATGGGAAAAACCGTAAAGTGAACGACCTCAGTTTCCGTTCAGTTCCAGTAAGAAGCCTCTTCTCTGTTCTTTCAAAACAGAAACTAATATTGGGTAGTCCTGGATATCTAAGGCCACCGTGTTCTCTAGGTAAATTTAAAAATAATTAAATCGAGGGTTTTGAAAGGACAGCAAGAACTGGATAGGAGATTTTGTTAACCTTGAGTGAGAATGCTGAATAGGGGTATTGGAAACACGCAGAAATAGTGAAAGAATAAGAAATCATAAGAAATCATGCACCTGGCAAACTTCAAGTAGTTTCTCTTTCCTGCACACATTTCAGGAAAAACAAAGCAACCTTTGTTAAAACAAACCTATTCAGCGCTGCTACACCCCAACGCAGCAGGACCATGATACCTTCAGCTTTTTTTATTCTTTGCGACCAAAGCCCCGTCCAAAACCAACCCACTCAAAGGGAATCTGCACAGACTACCAAACCCAAAATCTTTCTGTTCCACACAATTTGTCCTGGGCTCAGCAAATAAAAATTTATACCAAAAAATACTAACCAATGTAGAAAAATATTCTTTTTTTCCCCCCTAATCAGTGTAAATCCAAAACCGCCTGTTAAACAGCATTACCCAAGCCAGTCAAACGCGTTCTTTGGACCATGAATAAGACAAAGTCTTGCTCCTGTTTCTTCCCCAAAATGCATTCGGTCCAGTGCACCTAAAGATCACACAAAGGCTACTCTGACGTAGTCAAGGCTGACAGACACTTTGTGTTCGCTCACAGAGTACAGCTGCCCCTCACACCGGTACCTACCGTAACGTGTTTAAATGACACATAGCTCCACAGGCACCTGGATTTGCTTTTTGATATATTCACCAGCACGCTGGCACTTCTGATGCATGCCTTCCAGGGGCATATTTTTAAAAATACAGGAACTACACCTCGTTTCTTACTTAAAAGTTTCTAAAATATTTGGCTAGACAGATGTCCAATTCCAGACTTTAAACTGCCTCACAGCCCTTGACAACAGGGTTGCCTTTTATACGTCATCCTGTAACGCAATAAATCTCGCTTGAAACATCTTCACCTGTGCCGCAAGATGTGTACGCTGCAATAGAGAAAAATCTGACAGGAACAGAAAAAGTAAATTGGGGGGGGGGAAGGTAAATTTAATAAATTGGTTGCTCAGAGAACAACTGACTTACGACCTGGAAAACACACTTCCTGTGAGAGACTGGAGGAGAAAATCTTATTTTAATTTATTGAAAGGTAATTTAAGTGAGGAATAATTATGAAGTACAACTACACAGGCAGCACGCAGATTTAAGACCAGAGAGACAGGTATGAGAGCTGATAGCCATGGTCGTCCAATTTCAAACTGGAACTGCAGTTAATAAAAAGCTGAGATTCTAACCTGAAGTTAATATTCTACCTCGAACGACGGCGCAGGAAGTTTTGAAGGTGCAACCTGAGCACCCAGTAATCAGAAAACAAACAGATGAACCTAACATTTCTTATTAAAAAATGCAATATTATAGTTTCTAATGCCTGTGTTTCCGCACGCTTGCTTTTCTAAACTCACATGGAGATCTGCTCCTTACAGAAAACTCTCCCTTCTTTTTTTAAGCTAACATTATTTGCCAACCTCCCTTTTCATTGTTTAGCTTCACAATCCCTCCCCTTTCATTTATGCGCTGTCTGCCGATGGTATTCATGAAAATCCTCCGAATTCTTATCCTTCTCCTCCCTTTCCACCCCTCCCCACACGGATACCTTTTTCTTAACATACGAACATACGCATCAACCCAATGATTTGGCCACTTCCCATCACGGAACATCACCAGCATCCAGAATAGATTTCAGAATACATTTTTATTCGTGACTACCACTCCGGCGGCAGTGCTTTCCTCGTTCGGTCTCCTCGGCAGATGGACAGGTGCCCACACCTAGGAGCACGATCTGACACACGTAACGCTGCCAATACCAATGCTGCATCCTGCCCGCAGATGCCTGCAGCCTACCAGCGCATGCGCTGTTCTTGGGAAAGAAAACCAATGTTTTCAATAAAACACACTCTCTCCTCTGCAGGATACGACTCTCTGCATATATCTGCTAACAACATCTCAGTATTTCTCCACCCCCTCCCCATGTTTCTCCTTTTTGTCAAGCTCTCCAGCATTTGTTCTGGGATCTAATTAAGGTCCCTTATCACCATGGCAAGAGGGGGGCAAGGTCTAACAAAACAGCATTAATGAACTGATTGTTTTGATTGGGCGCATACAGAGTTATAATCCCCAAGACTGGTACATATCTGCACTTGGAAAAAAAAAAATTAAAGCTAACGAAGTCTGTGTTGTTTACACTTTTACAAGAGTTTAACTAGAAGACAATGTAAAACTGGCACAATCCAACAGCACCTTAGAACTAATTTCTAATGGGAGATTCATTCCCATCAGGGCAGGCAGCTTCATTTTGTTTTCTCTCCCAAGCACACGCAGAAGTCTTGCGCCTACCATCTGACTCTTCTTCAAAGAGACGAGCTTCCCGTAAACTTCATTAGTTAGATGCCATTTTATAGGTAATTCAGAACCTCTTCCCACCTTTCTGGGTTATTAAATCTATTAACATCCCAGGATATTGTTATGTAAGTACTGCTCATCTCCATTATGCAGTAGAATTAGAAGAGAGCTATTAGAACCCAGTTTGCCTTGTTTCATCTCATTCTCTGTGTGAACTCAGACACCAGAAGGAAGATAACCTTCAGGGGATGCAGCTTTGGATACTGAAGGGAAAGATGAGAAGGAGAACGGAGAAGTCCACGAGGGGAAAGTAACATGGGAAGTAACATGGGCATTTTAGGTGAGTGTTGTAAGGGAGAAGGTACAGCGTCTTCTTGCCTGCAAGAGCAAATTCTTTGCTCCTCCCAGTATTCACCTCCTTGCTCTCTCCCTTCATCTTCAACCCAACTTCCAGCCACGTGCAAGGATTTCAGTACCACCTACAGCCAACCTAGATCAACGCTCAGAAGGATCCCCTCCAAGAAATGTCTAGTTTAAATGCTAGAGAAAGTGTTCTTTACTCTGCCCCCTCTTGGTTTAGGTTCAACTGGCTCCCCAGATGCTTTTTGAAGAAACTGCTAAAAAGAGGTCCTTTTTTGACAAGAAATCAGTCCTGGCCAACAGTAATCTGCAGAAAGATCTCTCCCCCTTTTACTGGAATAGAAATTTTCAAAATAATATCACGAACCTTTTAATTAAGCACGATAGCTCCTCTATGTCATACAGAAGGGAAGAACGTTTTACAGGCCAGACTTTGAAAGGTTGCCTTATTTTGTCAGCACTGAAGAGCATGCAATTTGAAACGTGGGGTCTGTTTCACTCCAGAGAGTCTTATGGTTGACTGGTCCAAAAGGCTTCGACTGCAGTCACATCAGAGCTATCTGTTCTTAAAGAACACGCCTGCAGTCCCCACCTTGTCTCAGTACCGGAGCTAAGGGCAGTAATTCTCTCTCAAGATCTCACCTCGCATCTCCAGATCCATCACCCTACGCTCCCGCTACCCTGCCTGCTTCTCAGCTTTCTCCAAAGACGCAGCTAACATTGTAAGAGCTGTAAGGATCCCTCCCGGTCTGAACACCTTCTTTAAATAGACGCGATGGAGTATCATTGCAAGTATGTGCCAATGCATACATGACCCACAGACACTGCTCAGGCGGGAAAGCAGCAACCATGAAGTTTCATCGGCATGAGGCTTTTTGCCTCCTATTCACATTTTGTGTAATAACATACATACCGAAAAGCTGAATCTCAAATACAGGACAAAATACGATGTTTTACGAAAAAGTAGGTATACTGGAAGAGCCTAGGGATACTGCACACAAGTAACAGGAAAAAAAAAAATGTGAGGAGTAAACTCTAGCAGAAGAGGAAATGTTTTTGCTAAGACGTAGAAAAGTGTTTTTAAAGCAGTAGTTGTAATAATGATCAGCACTGAGAGACTTCAACACACTTTTGAAACCTTAACTACTTTTCACAACACTCCTGGGAAGCAAACACCTCCATATTAGTAATCCCATTAACCATGCGGGGCGAGCAGGACAGAAAAATGACGGCGCTGCCATACAGTCAAGAGAGAAGCCGACGGTGGTGCTCGGGCTGTGGAACTCAGTGTGTTGGCTCACATGCTCAGACCACGACATGGTATCTCCTGGGTAATTTTAAATGTAAGCCCACTTCCCTTGACAACTCTTCTACTGCCATAATGCAAAAGAAAAGCAAATGCCAGAGAAGCAGACAGTAACTTAAGCCCGCTGCTTCAGAGTGTAGGTTCAGATCCCATCTCCTTGTTAAATGCTTGCCTGCCCAGCACAGCCTGCATGGTCATCCTCCCTTCTAGACAATAAAGTATCTTCTAGTGCAAATGAGTTGTTCTGCTCAGAAGAGCATTAAACAGTGCAAATAATGCCCATCAGACGTTGTTTGTTCTCTGATCCTCTCTGCAGGAGAGGAGCACGTGCAACGGTTGTGATGTTTTTTAATAAATACGTGTTTGCAGTCAGCATGGCACAAGAAGACCATAACCTGTGACTGGTGAGAATACAAATACTAGCACACACGTGTTGCTACATGCTTATGCTAAATGGCAAAGGCAAAGAAACACCAGCGACATGCAAACCAGTGCTCGTTTTGTAGCTGTCCCTTGTTCTGGTGTTCATGGACCTTCTGTCCTGAGCAAGCACTTGTTCCAAACAACATGTTTTTTCTTCCAACACAGTGGATTAAGACCAAGAAGTTTCACCGTGCCAAGGAAGCAAGGCTGCCAGCTACAGCCTTGATCTTGAAGACTTGTTAGTTCATCTAGCTATCATATGCACAAGGCACTCACTTCCCTGAAGATAAAGGCATTGAATTCCACTCAAAATTAGGCAAGAGGCTGAAGAAAAAAACTTGACCATGTTGCAGTGGGCTACAGTGCAGGGGGTGCACTCCATCCTTCTTCCTTCAGTCCTGCTGAAACACTGAAGACTTCATGACATGGTGTATCTCATAGCTGTTACGCGGCCAAGGGGGACTGAAAAGCTCAGATGAGATCATCGTTCACCATCACGAGCCAGACTCCTAACCCCCAGCGATAGCAGAAAGCATTGCCCAAACGTGCTGCTGTGCTGGAACCCAGCACCACCGCCTGAACCAGGAGGGCTCCTAAGCTGTGGAACAAGTGGAGCTGAAAGGTGCCAGCTTTGCACCAGAGACTTCACCACAGCTAAAACCCTTTCAGTGTTTTCCTTACCCCGCCAACAAAGCCTACGTGTAGCTTGGTTTGGGTTTAAATTTTTGAGGCTGACTCTGATGTTTCTTGTACGAGAGTGCTCAACCTCATTTTATTTCAGGCACAACTGTAATACAACTACTTCTTATTACAACCCATAACTAGAGGCTAACTTTCCAAAATAAAAATTCAGAATAAGGCTATTCATCTACCAAACAGTGATTTTTTTTGGCACAAGCTGTCCCCGAATGTAAACCCACTTAACGTCGACAAATGCCGCAGAATTACAGCTCTGGCCTATCGGCTCGCTCTGGCCGATATGATTCCAGAAGTCCTGTGCTTACAGAGACGCTCTGCACATACATTCAGAAAATAAATACAATACATAGATGTAGTAAACAGATTTGTAACGAGTGTCGCTTGCCCTCATCAACCGTGCTGATGAGTAACGCTGTTGAAACGGATCAGATCGCCCACCAACTATGATCACAGTCTTCCCATGTCCAAAAGCCACGTGCTTCTCCAATTAGCTGCTCGAGACTAATTGTCAGATGTAATTTTCAGTCAGCAGTTTCTTCTTCCTTCCTCCTCCTTAATATATTCCTTTCGCGCGCATTCCCCACAGCACCTGACTTGCTCAGCAATCCTTCCTCCCTTCCTCACACACTCATGCATTATGTCTTAGACCTAATCTCTCCTTACAGCTTTGGAGCAGAGCTCTTCCAGGCGGCTGACATTTAAATAAGCTCTGTATTGACTTTCCTCCGCTGTACCTCAGGTCCTCCTTGTTTTCCTTATGTTCATATTCTGATTCAGCTCCTGTGCAGCTCCTTCCGAGGGTAACGGAAGCGGAGCTCGACTGATAATCAATAAATACCTTTACCTTGCAATCCCTCAGATGTAAAGCCCAGAAGGAGATTCCACTCTCTTCGCATGCATATTCACTATCTTGGATAAACTTAGAAAGGCAGAAAAAGGTTTTTCCCAAATCTGCGGCATGTTTCAGACAACGCTAAGCCTGCGAACTTTCCTCTAACTCGCATTAAACCGATACAACTTTTAATTAAAAAAGTAATTTTGAAAAATTGCTTGTGCGGTACGTAAGGTGATGTTCAGACAGCATCACTGATCCCTGGAGTTCTGCAGCCTTGAGTTTAATAAACTGAATTTTCAAAAGTAAACACAGCTTGCATCAGCACAAAACTTCTATTTTAGACTAATATTTTCCACCCGTTTCTTTTTCAGCCAGAAAAGGAAGTTTTCAGAGTGCCACACACTAAACGTTGCACGGGTGTCACTGGATGCTGCAAAGGCAGAACATTTCCAGAACCTGGAGGAGCTCTGTTCACCTGCCAGCCAAGGAAGCCTTGCCTCCAACGGAGTGAGATGTCCTCTCTCCCGTCCCGGACGGACGGTAACGTCAACACCCAGCGCCCAACACGGCTGCAAGGACAAAAGGCCTCGAAAGCCGGGCTGCGGGAGCCAAGGCATGAAGTCACAGCCCCCCTGCTGAAGAAAAGGCCAGGCATAAGGACTGCCATAAAATTTACACCTGAGCCCTTGTGTAATCCTACGCTCACACAGCAGCTCCTGCCTTCCACAACAATAACTTTGGGTTTATTTCGCCTAATTCGTTATTTCCTGTAGCAGGTATTCCAGCGGGGGGGAAGGGCAAAGGGGAGAACAAAAGCAAAACAAAAATCAAACCAAAATATTTTGCCCTAGGCAGAAACAAGTAAAAAACACCCTCAAGTCTCCTTCTGTTTGTTTTTATAACTCTTCACCTGTTGTCGTAGCAAGTTCTTTCAAAGGAAGTGTTTGATACTCCCTTTATTCCAAGAGTTCGAAAGGACGCTCCCTGACAGCAAGGTGTCACTTCCCTCTTTTCCCTCCTCTTGGCCCCTTATCAATTTATCACAAACAATTACCCTACTCCCCACACACACACACAAACGAGGGCTGGGAAGGCAAGATCCTTGGGTTCATTCCACGACTGCGTTTCTAGCAGGTCATTAATTTCTCCGTCAGTTGGTGAGCTCCCCCATACAGCAGGGAGAGGTGGGCTGCGCAGCGTTACCCAGTGCTTAGAAAACAAATACTGGTGAATCAAGGCACCCTGCGCTGATCTGAAACACCAAGTATTTTGTTATTATACATAAATAAATATAAACACAGCATTTGCCATTTTTCATCCCTACTTATCTGCATTTCTACTGTTTCAAAACTTCTAACGTTAGAAATGCCAAACGGAGACAACTTTATGTTCTCGTGCCTATTCCACCGGGAAACAGCCTGTGTGTGTTGCTTTGGCCTTCCCCTGAAACCCAGCGTATTTCTAATTCTACCTCCTCAGTCAAACCTTGAGAAGAAAGGAACTTTGAAGGTTTTGTTTTCAGCTGCAGCAATATAAACACTTACACACTCAGTACTAACACCCGCTGAGGGATGTATTTCATCCTCATGCCCCTTAACTCTACGCACCGTCGCTGATCATCCTCCGAACTTAACTACGGACAACAGCTTATTTTATGAAATACATGTTCGGATTCGGTCTCAGTTGCACAAAACGTTTAAGCACATGCCTAAACATCACGTACGCACGCACACCGCCGAGCTGTGATTTTAGGCTGCCTGGTACCACATACAGCAAGCTCCAGATGATACAGCACTCACGCTTCATCTGAAGAGCTCCACTCCACGGATCAGCCGTTCAGAGATGTGCCAGCTTCGGCTCTAACAAGCTCTTCACACTTTTTTAAGACTAATGGGCTCCACATATTCATCTCCAAAGAGTATAAATTCCCTTCCTCCCTTTTGCTTTTAAATATGTCAGGCAACATTACCAAAAAATAACATCTGTGCCACAGTTACGCGATAAGCGGCACGATAACCATTAAACTGCACTTCACAAAGAGCGGGCTGAATTTTTTATTTTTGAAGTTCACCTTTAAACCTCGAGAACGGGGAGGTTTTCAGCACTACCTCTCTTCCTTGCTTTGTGCTAAACTCCCTGTCCCGCTGCCCCTCTTCACTGATGTTTCAGGGCTATGGATGGGGAATCCGAACGTACACGCCAAGAACAGTGCAAACAGATTGAATCTGTCTGGAAAGGGCTTAAACCTTCAGTAAGAAGATGAAGAATCCCAGCAGTGTTTTTAGTACTTGTATACATTTCATTAGAGCATACAAACAACACTATGGATTTCCTTGCAACAGTTAGCAAGCCTTCGCTTTTTCACAAATATAGGTCAACAGAGCTAAACTCTGTTTTTGCCTCAACTCCCACTTTAAATGCATAAAGAATTAGATTTTTAGGGAGCAGAATGAAAGAAATTGTGTATTTCATGCTATTATATACCCAGGCAAGGATCCCAAAGGGTTTGTTTGGGCTTTAAAAACAACAAAAAAAAAAACCCTTCACATTTGTCAGGCTAAAACCATTTTTCTTTGGTCTTTGCACAACCGTCCTTTCCAGATTTGAATAAATAACATCAAACAAATTCTTTTGACTTCCATTACCATGCAAAGCACAGAAGCTGTTCAAGAAGAGACAGAGCAGCGGGTGAAAGCATTTGATAGCAAAGGACTATGAGGAGCACCCTGCATAACCACCACTGGATCCGGAAACACTCATTCCAAACCCTCCGCTAGCCTCTTACTTAATGCCCCCAAAAAAGAAATTATTTCAACAGCCAGAGATTAAGTTTAGGAGCCACCACCATGGGGCACTGCTTTACGGATAAACACATGGGGGACTACTAAAGGTAGTCGCAAAATAGCAGAAATACTGACAAACAGCGAGCTACACATCAGGTTTTCACCTTGAGTCTTCATTTACTGACACTTGCAAATTTAGGCGTGATTTAACACGGCCCCTTCAGCAGACGCCCTGGCCTAACCGAGCAGCAGAACATAATCTGGAGTATCCCTAAAGCCCCTTTTGTTTCAACGCCAGCCCACAGAACGCAGGGCGAGAACTCATTGATGATATTGTCAGCTGCGGATTTTATATGTTTTTATCTTTATTACAGGTTGTAACGGGGAAAACAACCCCTACGCTTTCACATGAGGTTTAAGGACCACACAACCATTAAGCATTTCTGAGACAACGTGTGGACTCCACCATTCGCTGACTTATCGATTGCAATGCAGATGAAGACTTTTCTACACCGTGCTGGGCAAACAGCTTCAAAGCACAATTCAAGCAGCATTTTCTTCTTCTCCCCATCGTTGACAGGGAAATGACATGCTTGCTGTCCCTCCACCATCCCCACCGACCCCTTCCTAGGGGCCACCTTCCTGCATTCCTACTCTTGGCACTTCTTTTGGGGTCGAACGCCCCAGGGTGAAGCCTGCGCTTGGGTTTTTGCTCACAATCTCAAGCCGCTCGTGTTGCGGAACTTCCCCCTCCAGACCACCGACAGACTACCTGCAGTAGTTGAAATGTTAACCCAAGATGCTTCTGAATTCAGCCTGAACTGGCCTTTAGGAGGACTTACACTCGTCCCAGTATTTGCAGTGAGGGAATCCAGCACGCGTGCGGGTAGATTGCACACGTAGAGGTAAACGTCACAAACATGGGAAGAGAGGAAGATGCAGTTAACAGGGAAGAAAAGACTGAGAGAGGGCCCAGAATCAGCCATTCCACGCACCAAAGAACAGCCAACGCATCAGTCACAAACTAACTCATCGTCCAGCTCTGCATCACAGCCAAGGCCCAGCTTTCCTCCAGAACCAGAAATGCCTCAGAAGGGTAAAATCAGCACTATGCCCTGCTGATCGTTAGGCACCAGCTCTGGAACAGCCCTCTACAGATCAAGGCAGAACTCTAAGTAGCTTGACACTGTATACGGACATAACACAACCCGAAGGTAAACCCCAAAACACGCCTTTGCAATGCCTAACGCAGCAATAAATCCTGAGACTGCGCAATCGAGCCAAGCAAAAAATTCACCCTTCCAAACCAGAGGCCTCCTGGAAACGCAGCAGGCTGCCTAGCCTCCCATTCGCGCTCAGAAGGGCCGGCGCTGTAACAGCCGCGCCGAGGACAGGACCGGCTCAAACCCAGAAAGAAGCAGGCGAGGAATTAGCGCAAGTTAAAGAAAGAAACAGGCACAATAAACAAAACTGCTTTTACTGCAGTACAAACTCTCCATCAAATTACAAGCTAACCAGACGAATAAGACAATTAAGTAACTGAAGGTTACTGGGTTAGGACAAATTATTTTTTCTGCGGGAGGTTTCAGCTGACGGGTTTCTCCACATTTGCCATGCCTGGCTGAGTCAATACCACGTGGCTCCTCTGCTTCAGATAAACTCGTAGGCACCGAGGGCTAGCAAGGGTCCTAAATTCCAGTATCATACATTAGCCACGCTCCTTGTACCGTAATCTGCTGTATTTCTGCGCAAGTTGGCAACGTCTGCTCGAGCTACCTCAAAATTAATATATCGCACGCACAAAGAATCTAAGACAAGTCACTACATGGACAGGTGACTTTGATATAGTGGATTTCCTTAGATACAGGCATAAACAAACCACGGGAAATTATTGCGTGTTGCTCCCCACAGAGCCAGCGGTGTCAAGAAGACAGGGGTTTGCTTGTTTGCTTTAATATGAGCTGAAAAATTGTGGTCAGCAGCAGATTCTCCCTTCTGATCTTCCCGAAAATTCTACCCATCCTTCCACATTAAAGGCACAGCTATTGATGAAGTAAACCTGTTCACCTAATGCAAGCCAAACATTTAAAAAAAACCCCACCACCACATCACGACTTTTTGTTTCAGTGAAGCAGTTACGTATTTCTCTGAAGTTACTCAACAACTGTGAAGGTCAAATATTGTCCTAACTGGCCAGTTGCAAACAAATGCACCTTTCATGTCGGCGTGTGCTTCCGCCTGTTACCAGCTGCAGAGTAAAACCCTAAGCAGAGGAGAAAAGTGACAGTAAATTGGTAGCAAAGGGTACACACCTGGTCTACAGAGTACAGTAGATGCTTGCAGAGGATCTAGCCAACCCAGCGAGAGACCTGAAAATTGGGGCCAAAGCAATGGATGGGAAAGAACTATTTTTTTTTTGATGTATAAAACTTATAGTTTCAGCTAAAATAAGAAAAATTAAAAAAAGAGCTTCAGTGGCACTTCTGAAGAATAAAAAAAAGGCTTTGGAAGCTTTAGATTTGAAGCTTCACAAGCTTCTTATGAAAAATGCAAGCTTTGAAAAACTTCTGAAGATTTAATATTCTTACTTTGGGCTCTTCTACTGCCAACGGACTAGGGATGCTGTAACTAATGAAAAATAATTAATGCCAATAAACAGGCCCTTCACAAGGCTTCAGCTTCTCTGTGGAAGACTCAAGTCATTCATTGGGACAGCATACAGGAAACAAAATCCACCCACAGAGCTTGTCTCTTCTACATTTGGTTCTTCTGCGCTGTAACTCACAACCGAAAACTTCCAAAGCGCGAGGAAAGGAATTTGATTTCTTTCCAGGTACGCAGCTCCAACGGCAACTCCCGAACGCGACAGAGGCCTCACCTAGAACGGGACTGAGAAAGAGCTGGGAGTTTGCACGCTAGCCCTCCAAGGAGCCCAGGGCTCACGCAGGCAAGGAAGCGACCAGGCGGGTCCTCGGGAGCGCTCTGTGCCGAGCGGTACCCTGCAGTCCCCCAAGCCACGTCCTGGCACTCCTGGAAGTCTAGCCACGTCCGGCAAGATTCACAACAGCTGATCTTTCTGGTAAGCTCCGTCTGGCAGCCTGAATGCCCTCAAACGTGCAACAGTCTCACAGCATGAGCCAGGAGAAGTACAGTGACCACGCTTGGGTTTAGCACATGAGAAGCTCCTTACCCTGGGGGAGGGAGGAGGTAGAAATTGCCATAACTATTTCGTTTTATTTTAGAAATCCTGATGTTCTCCTCTCAAACTGACTGAGTGGAGAAGCGTGTAACAGCCTCAGACAACAGCAGTGAACACCATGAAGCAGGAAGGATGACCTTCACAACACGAACAGGCAATCGGTGCATGAGGAGCCGTTCTGCATAAAAGTTCTACATAAGCAAGGTGAGACGGCTGATAAACCGGCAGAAAATCTGACCAGCGCCTGGGCCGAGCGTGCAACCTCTGCCGCTCCTGCCAGGTTCAACAACATGCTGAAGACTGGCATTGCAGCGCTGCGCAAGGTGACATCCAGCAGTCCGACCTCAAGCTCTCCCAGGCCCTGAAGACAGAGATGCTCTTGGTCTCATGCCTAGGGAGAACATCAGCCATTTGCAGAGACAGTGATGACAGTAATGCTAACGAAAATTCAGAAAGGCATTGAAACTGATTTGGTAAATGAATCAACCGGGGTCCAAGCAGAAGCGGTGCCAGCCCTTTCGATCCAGCATGCCACGGTCCTACCTTCCCAAGGGGCAGCGGCAGTAAACCTAGACAAGAAGATCGATCAGAAACTTCTAGTGACACATCCACCCATATTCTGAAGGTACGGCACAAACAAAACGCAACAAAGAAATAGAGGATCAGTGAAAGGAAAGAATTAGCCAGCAGAATTTTCTGTCATGAGGGACCATCGGGACAAGAACTTGGATAAATTAAGCAGATCAGGCGTCTTACAGTAAAAAGCATTTCCAGAACTTTGTCAAAACCAAACGAGACTGCAAATATGAGCTCACATCGCCGGGCATAAATCACCTTCTGAATACTTAAGGGTCAGAAGAAAACTTTGCCCAGGGACAACCAACCCCCCCACACTGCTCCCCGCTCCCGGATCTCCCTGCAGTGTCCTCTGACAGAGCCAGCACGGACCTCTCCTGCGGCCGGAGGGCACTGGGTTACATCCCTGCATAATTCGCAGAGCTGACGTAGCGATGCAGACACAGATCCAGCTCGTACGTACCACTGTTTGGAGACTGCATAATCATCCAGCTCAGCCCATGCCACAGCAATATGAGAACACCTTCTGTACACAAGAAATTCTTGAGATTTAAAGTTTTAACACAAGCTAACAAATGCCAGGGATGAAAGAAATCCCGGGATGAAAGATCTCCATGACACCTGCTTTGAATAAAAAGACATTGCTACAAAAATATCAGAGACCTGCTGGTCTAGAGCCTTTGCTACATGTCATTCCCCAGACATCAATTTGCAATAGAGGCACACAAAAGCAGTATTACACAGATTACATGCTACTCCCTTGAACTGCAAACAAAATCTACCCAGCACTACCAACCTCACCATCCAAAGCCCTACTGAACTAAAGCCACCTTCTCTTGCTGTTCCTAAGACGACTTTGCTCGGGATAAGGCACGCAGCTGGGTTCAACGCCGATTTGCAGAACTGACAGCTCCTCCCGCAAACTTTGCTGCGGCTCGGCTTTACCAAATACTCCCAGTTTTCCCTCCTGTCCGCAGGCAGGGAACCGATGGTACCAACCCTTTGGCACCGACAGCAGGGCAGCTCATCCTCAACCCCTGCATCCTTCAGGCAAAACCCACACCCAGTGCCTGGATGCTTAAACCAGTTAATCATCGTCAGCACCTGTAACTTCACCCCTTTCTACACAACAACGTAACCCATGGTAATCATTCAACGTTTCGTTGTAACAGCACCCAGAAGCCCTCAAATCAACGGGCTGAGATCCCACCAAGCCTCTCGCACCCCACGTGGGTAAGAAATCGGGCAGGTCCCTACACTAGAACAACCCGCACCCCCGCACGGGTGCGTACAACCAACTCGAAGGAAGGAGGGGAGAGCAAGGTACCAACAAAACATGGTTCGCTCGGTTTTATGCCACATGGCTCATTTACTCACTGCTGGCAGCTTCCACAAAATCAGGCTCGTCAAGCACCTGACTGCATACACAGGTAATGATTATAAAGCCAACTCAAGCGGGGCTAAAAGTACACAAAGATCTAGCACAAAAAGTGCAACCCTCTCCCAGCTGAAAATACAGAACTTTGAACGTAACAGGTGGATTATGTAAAAATTATTTTGCTCCCAATTCTCAAAATGTGTTTTTTTAAATTCCCTCACAGGCCAAAAATTATCATTACCGCGAAGCAATAGCAATTTTGCTGTGTTTCACAGTCAGACTACCCACCTCTCTCAGGGCCAAACACAAACACAACTGCGGCAGCATCTGCAGAGCGCCCATGCGAGGACTAGGGCAAGGTCTGGAGCATCCACGGCTCTCCTCCCTGGATCCTGCCCAAGGAAAAGATTATTTCCTGACGCTGCTTTTTTGCTTGCGACAGGACATAAACTTTACGGGGACGGATGGCTGTTGTGCTTGGAGAAACCAGCACGGTTGGTTTGTTATTACTCTGGCTACGATGGAAAAGCCTTATTATCCAAGAAGTGCTGCTGCACCTCGCATCGATGGCTGCATCCTGCACTCGGGGTGGCAGCCCGAGTCGGACCCCTTTGTTTGAGAACACTTTCTGCCCGAGCCTCACCTGTGTCCTCCTCGGTCCTGCAAACACGGTTAAGTGCTTTCACGTGTGTGGTTCCAAAGACAGGAAAAAGATATGCGTGCGATCGATGACAAAAACACCCACGAGGCACCACCACCGCAGAAGAGGAGGACACCGTCAGAGCACTGCCCCACAGACGTACTCCCTGCCTCCGTACCAGCTATGGAAACTAAAACCCACTGGCTGCAATCTTTTCCTTCCCCCCCACTTCCCCCCCAATCCAGAGACTCCTTGTGATTCAGAACTCAACATTCAAACGGGCTGCCAGAGACCCGACTCCAAAAGGCACCAGCAAACACAAAAAAAAAGGGAAAAACAAACCCACAAAAATCCCCCCTCCTGGCCCCCCAAGGCAAAGCGCGGGGTGAGGTGCTGCGAGGGAAAGGGGGACGAGGCGTGCGGGGAAGCCGGCCGGCTGCTCCCCTTTTCTGCCTCCCTTTTATTTCTGCTGAGTGTAGTAACACTTGAACTGGCTCTCTTTATTTGCAGCCGGATACGCGCTTTCAAAGATACTGTACTACTGTGTAGGCCAAGCAGGGACTCTCTTTCTTCCCTTAGTTAGGGCTTTTGGGAAAATAATTATTCACCAGAACTGCCATCGTGAACAGAGAAAGCTAAATCAATGTAGCTTTGTATGGGCCATTGCCGCTGCAAAGCAAATACTCCATCAAGACATGGATCAGTGAGAATTTTATCACTAGGAATCCTTATGCACATCTCTGTGTATTTTTAATATCCATCTTATTACTCGGCGTGCCCCCCCGCGCTCCTGCACCCCACCCTCCCCACGGATTTGTCTTGTGTCACTGGCAGCTACGGGGCTTGGCCACAAGATTCACATGCTCAGTAGAAACATCTTCAGTGCGCAGCCAGGTTTATTCTCTTCAAAAAAATAATAATAAAGCATTGGTGCATAGCAGATTTATTCACTGAACAGGTTGATTTATTTAACAGACTTGACGTGCATCAAAACCTACTACGGGCTTACATAATTGTTACCCATTTAGCAGGTCTGGGTCTTTTGTCAAGTATTTGTTTTTAAAAACAAGCGGTGCACTGAGGACTGCTGCCTTATGCACAGTTCACATACCTTAACAACCGTACTCCTGCACGGGGTATCACTGACTTTAAATTGCACCCTACCTGCCCCAGCACCGCCGTGATTTTTATTTTTTACTTTCTTTATTCTTCCCCTGAACTAAAACACAAACTGCACGCCAACCAAGAAGCACAAGCGCGGGCACACGCAGGATTCACTTTCCAGCAGACCCTTTGCTGCGGGCACGGTGGTTACCGCATTACCACGCTGCTCCGCCGCCAACAGCGGGTACCGCCAACAGCGCGAACGCACAGCCCGAGTACCAGGATGTTGATGCTCCCACGGAGGTTGTGGGCGAAGGCGGCCGGAGGGCCTGGCGCGGGGCAGAAGGGACGAGCAATCCGCCGAGCGGAAGCGGGGGAAAAACCACCGACAAGGTTTCCGAACCACAGAGCCGTTTTGTTTTCACGCAGGAGGCTCGTTCAGGCCCTGGCTCGCACAGGCGCACCGCTCTCCTCCGGCCGCACGCATCCACCCACGACACCCATCCACGAATCCCCCAAATACGCACCCATCCTGCGCCTGTTCCCAGCGGGAGGCGGAACACCGGGCAGCATCCCCCAGAGAAAACGCGTAACCCTTGCGCTCATCGCCGGTCTCACTACGGCTTTTTTTGCGTC
>VWZZ01008136.1:40015-54179 GCA_013399095.1 Psophia crepitans | reverse complement strand
GATCATCTAGTCCAACTCCCCCTGCCAAGGCAGGACCACCTAGAGCACATCACTCAGGAACGTGTCCAGTCGAGTTTTGAATGTCTCCAGAGAAGGAGACTCCACAACCTCTCTGGGCAGCCTGTCCCAGTGCTCTGTCACCCTCACGGTGAAAACGTTTTTCCTCATGTTAACCCAGAACCTCCTATGCTCCAGCTTGAACCCATTGCCCCTTGTCCTATCGCTTAATGACACTGAGAAGAGCCTGGCTCCGTCTTCCTGATGCTCACAGAAACTGTTCAGAAACACTCACGAGAAACTCCGGGCTGTTGGTGACTGCTCCGGGCAAGGCAGATTCCCCACGTGCCTGGCAGAGCTGCAGGAGGCAGGAAGGTGAGGAGGGTCGCCGATTTGTTTGCCAGGCTTCTCCCTTCCTTGGTGTGCTCCTTGCTCCACCATCGGCCCCCTCCACCGCGCACAACCCAACCCTCCCTTGCGACTCCTTCACAAGGCTAAAAACCCCTTTACTGGAGCCAGAGTTCCCGCGGGTGAACGGCCTCTGAGGCTCCCGTGGGCCAAGGCAACACTGGAACTCTGATCCCCCAAACTAGCTCATCTCTGTGTCTCCAGCCCCCCCACCTTCCTCCCAACAGCCCAAAGTGTGACTCCGTTGAAACGTGCGTTTCTCTTGCCATGTTTCCACGGCCAAACACCTCGTTGGTGGTGGCTTCTGGACAGGAGGAAAGCGAAGCTTACATTTGTGCCTTGGCCAAGAGGAATGCTCTGCGGACAGAAGGCTCTGTGTTCTCTCCTCTCCTTGGCAGGACTAACAACCTTGGCCACTTGAGGGGAGGCCACTGTATTAGCAGAAAAAAAGAGAAAAGAAAAAAAAAAGAAAGAAACCCAAGCAGCAACAAGAAGAAAGGCTCAGGAAAGGCCTGGGGTGTTTGCAGCGAGCCAAGCACAGGTTAGAACAAAACCTGGAGAAGCCAAAAGGATCAGGACACGTCCAAGCAGAAAGCTGGGACGAGAGAAGGACGGACGGGAGCAATGTGCGGAAGGGCAGCCCCCGAGGCAGCGCGCCCACCCGCAGCAGCAGGGCTGCTGAGCCGCGTGGCTCTCGGCAGCCCCCAAGCCAAAACTCCCGATGCCGTATCGGCGCCAGCGTCCCAGAGCCCCTCCTGAGCTCCTCCCCCCGTTAGCCCGTCGAGGGGACGGTCGGGCGGACGGCTGTGAAATACAACAGGCAGATGGCGTTGACTCCCTCGGTTGAGGCTCCCGCGTTTCTGCGCAGAATTTGGGCCCGTGCGCAGCCTGCGCACGCCGCGTTCACTGCTCAGCGCTGACCCTTGGCCGAGCGCGTGCCTGGGAAAAACCCAGTTGTTACCTGCGGTGTTCTGGGTAATTATTTCATTTCTTCGGGGAACTCCAAGCTCCTTGTGCCTGGCGGCACCTTACGCTTTTCGCTCTTCCTCCAAGTAGCGGACGGAGGTGACGGCAAGCTGAGCTGACGGAAACGGTTGTTTTTAATGCAGGCAGGGCAGCGATGTAACACAGCCGCGTACGCCTTGATGCTAACTGCTGTTTGGCCAGTCTACAAAAATACAGGTTAATTCATCTTCCCGGCGTTCTCTCATGCAAATGCTTCCTTTGAACCTGAACGTCCTTCAGCCTACGGAACGACGTTTAGCTCTCCCCTCTTTCAAGCCCCATCTAATTATGCAACTTGACTACAGCAAGAACAAGTTTGGCTGAGTACACAACAGTCTTGTCGTCCTATTTGGGTGTGGGGAGGCAGAAGGAGAAGTTTAAAGTTCAGGCGGTGTTACGGGGCTCGACTGACGTGGAAAGGACAGAGCCCCCTCCAGCGTACCCCAAGCCAAACACCTTTTTCTCGTGTGTCCTGGACGCGCCCACCCCTGCCTGAATAGGAAGGTATGAATCGCGGAGTTCTTCCTACCCGTTTTTCTTCAGGACTGTGGTTCATTAACTACAAGAAATGCAGTTTCGTTAACGTGCATTAACCAACGACTTCCCTATTACCCTTGCTGTCTCCAACCAAAGAATCATTTATGGAAAACAAGGGCAGAGGGAACAACATGCTTTGGCAGCTTTAAGATTATAAGCCCAGAGCTTCGTAGCCCCTCTGTCTTACATTTTTACATTACAGTATCGTGAGATATTGCCATATTTTTCATTATTATTGGTGGCACTAAATACTGCAGCGCACAGTGCCAGATGGCTAATATTCAGAATAAAAATAATGCAAGGCCAATCTTAGAAAGACTCAATGAGAATGTAACAGCACGGATTCATCCTACTTCCCTGCCGCACGGGGCTAAAATATCAGCAGACTTAAAATCCGGGTTTCCAGTTTCGAAGAACAGCACAGTACAGAGTTCTATGCACACATATATACATGTATTTAAATACGTGTGTATACAAATTTCAGTGTCTTTCTATTTCATTTGCATGTTTCAAGGGTCTTAACATAATAGATGGGCATGTCTTCTTTCGCTCCTTAGGAGGTTATTTTGACCAGTAAAGAAAACCAAATAGTTTCAAAATGCGTTAGGAACATAAGCAAAAACCTTCTTCCAGAAACTGTTATTGGTACAAAACACTTTTTTTTTTTTTTTTAATATATAAACAGCTTGAGTCCTAAACTTAACCAGATGGAAACGTGCCTACAAAGAGCTGGAGCTAATTCAGAAGCGACTGACAGCCAACAGATGAGCCAATTTAGACCATCCTATGCCAAAAATGGTCAATCATGTTATCTTACGTGTGACTCTGCTCTGGCAGATGCCAACTCTATCCAAACAACTTCAAGCATCTTTTTGGAAGACAGGATTATTTTACACACACTTTAAAAAAATCATAATAATGCTTGATTTTTCTGGAAACATTCCACTTAGTTTCAGCATTTTCACAAGAGAGTTTTATTAATTTATTTTAAGGATAAACTTATTTTTTTTAATGGCCTCCTAACAGAATAAGTGCTTTCCAAAGGACTGATTTTTTCCAAACACAGATTAAAAAAATACTAAATTGCAGTTCAGTGACAGTCTCCCATTTATTTAAATATTAATAAAAGGAGAGCTTTACACCTGCGCAAACTAATTTAGGTTCTTTCTTACGGCAAAACGTTTACTTTCAAAAACACAGAGAAACGCGACAGTAAGTACAGATTAAATGTACTTCCCGCATCCCTCACCATCTTCCCCAAAATTAAGACTAAAGTAAAAATTAAAGGATTTTTTTTTACAGTGATTACAACCAAAGCTTTTTATTTTAATTATTTGTAAATCATAGTACCTCAGTGAATTTTTTTAATGTTTCTTTTTTTAACCCTCCAGAAGACATATTGACAGATAGGCTGTTGATCTGCCTCAGACTGCAAGAGGAAAGGGGTTCCTCCTCCGTCTCCCCTGTAACCTGTACCCGCCCCCCCCAGGAACACAGCACTGCTACGCTTACTTTTCTCCCTTCTTGCTCCTAATTTGAATAAGAATAGTCAAAAAGGGGAAAACCCCCACTTAGTTATTAGTCCGTCCGAAGAGCATAGGACCATGTAACTCATTCTCCAGCGCATCCCGTAACCTGTATTTAAGCCCTGTATCTGCTGTCAGCTCGGCCTCTGTTTAAACTCAGCCTGAATTTTGGCTTTGCACTAAAGCCCTAGGAAGTCTCGGGCGACAAGATTTCTCTCCCTGCTGGTCTGAGAGCTGCAGAAACCCGTGCGAACACTTAGTAGATCATCGTCTTTCACAGGATGCCTCGAAAGGCCACGTTTAAAAAGATTAACGTCTTCAAATGTGTTGTTCCCAGAGCGACTAAGGCAAGCTGTCCTTCGAAGGAGAGGACAGCCGTTCTGGTGGGTGGCCTGTACTTGGGTGTCTTCTTGACAATCGCACACAAAGCTGCGTTTTCCGTTGGTGCAGTAGGTAATCGCACTACCTGTGCGAAGTAACCGTACCTCGTACGGCCCGAGGGAGCCAGGCAACCATCTATGGGGCGTACGGCAAGGTCTCAACTTCCAGCCTTTCTATAGTGTCTTTTGTGATGACAGTCCCAAGGGTTTGAGATCCACAGACGTTCATCTAGACTGGTGCTGGCGAGGGGCTGTTTATCAGGGAGTGCAGTGGCAGGACAAGGGGGAGTAAACTAAAAGAGGGGAGATTTAGATTAGATATTAGGAAGAAATCCTTCCCTGTGAGGGTGCTGAGGCCCTGGCACAGGGTGCCCCGAGAAGCTGTGGCTGCCCCTGAATCCCTGGCAGTGTCCAAGGCCCGGCTGGATGGGGCTTTGGGCCCCCTGGGCTGGTGGGGGGGGTCCCTGCCCATTCCAAGATATTTCAGCTCCTAACAGAGCCACTTTTGACGCTTGCAGAAACAGACCACCACCTCAAACAGTGCGATATGCTGCAGACTGAACCACAAAAATCTCTTTCCAGTTTGCACTGGAGAGGAGCCTCAATGTGACTCATCAGTAGGATCACAGTTGCTCCATTCCAACCTGCCCCAAGGCTGGTGAGAAGGTATGGAGCTCTTGGAAAGAACCACAAACTTCTGGAGAAGCTCTTGGAAAGAAGGTAGTTTTGGGTCTTTTTAAATTATGAGTTCATTTCCTGTGTTTATGGATAGCTAGTCAATGGGTAAAGAAACACATTGGTCACCCACCACCAGGTCAACCACAGCTGTTCTTTGGTTCTAGGGAAACATCTGGCTGAAGAGCACGAGGTGGCTCAGCGCCAAGGATTTCCCTTCACTCATTTATTACCAAACTCTCAGCCCCTGCCCACCTCCATTGTATGATTCACGACTGAAAAACTCTGTTGGCAACAGTTGGGGGGTTCGGCAAGTACTTTTTTTTTTTCTATGGCCACGTTCTTTTTTGCACCTATTTTAAAGACTTTAGTTGGCTACGTTGCCACTACCTGGTACACCAACATTTTCCTCACCTTCTGTGCATCCGTTCTAAGAAGTCTTAAAGTAGGTTCAGTGACGAGGACTTTAGGACAAGCGCGTATTAAAACGAGTTTATGTTGCCTACAAAATATATCACAGAGGAAACTTCGTGTGAGGAACCAGATACTTCAGTCAGGGGGCATAACAAACTAATCTAGCAAAATCTTTTTTTGTAGAAAGACGCAGCTCTTCTACTTGACTGGTCACACGTGTCTTGCACGTTCAAAGCCTTCTACGCTTAGATGACATACACGCACCTGGGAGTTTACATCTCTTCTAACCCTGCCCATTTAATTTCAAATTGTCGCCGAGTTGCTGTGAACCATGAAGCCATTAGTTTGTGTTCGCTCCCCGTGTAGACAGCTCCAGTCACATCACAACACTCAACAGCAAGGACTTCGTGAGGTTCCTCTCATCCACTCTTCTGCTCCCTGCAAAGTTCATAGGCTAACTATTTCCACTTCATTATCTCCTGCAGTCAGGGAGAAATAATCTGTTGAGTAACTCCTTTTTACTCTGGCCCAAGCGTTCAGAACGTGTTGCGGTCATTCATAAAGGAGTTCACCTGGACGGTGACGCGGGTCCTCGAGGAAGGCTTTCGGCTCCCTCTTTGGAACACAACCCTTCCTTTTGCATGAAATACCACTCGTGTCTCACTGCAGTCACCAGGAATAAAACCAAGCGTGTTGTAACAGATGCCACCAACGGTTTCCAGATTGTCACAGCTTTCCAACGTTTTCTGGTAGATTGTTATTACAAGATCCCTGTAAGTCACCGGCAAGCAGCGCAGCCCGTCTCTGCTCATCGTGTTCCGACTGATGACGTGAGCTGTCAGACTGTAAACTCAAAGTTGTCAAATAGCTACAGTTTGGAGATCTAGTAAGAGCGCTTAACATTCCTTTGAGCAAAGGACTCGAGAAGCATTCAGCGGAATTTCAGGTCTGTGAAAGTCCATAAAGGTTTCTGGTTAGACCAGGATCTCCATAGGACTACTCAAATGTCAGTAAAGCGGCTTCGGTCTGAATCAGAGACTGCCGTTAGGCACGAGCTGATATTCCCACTGAAGGAATTTCCACTGAGGCTTTGAGTCTAAACTCAGCCATTTGTAGGATTTGCTTTTCTAGACACCTATTGGAACCCTTGGACATTTGTTTGCCAGAACTTGACTACTTTCCAATAGACTAAACAACAGCTATAAAGTTTTGGGCTTTAAATTAAAATAAGCCCCACAAAATAATCAAGAGAAAACACTTTTTGTCAGCTTCCAGAGCTGCTCTTATATGGAGCTGGTACGCGGATAATCTGGTCTAGCGTAGGGTGCCCCTGCCCGTGGCGGGGGGTTGGAAGTAGATGATCCTTGTGGTCCCTTCCAACCCAAACCACTCTGTGATCCTATAAATACTTTCCAGACGGTGGCTGAGAGCTGTTACATGGTGGAAGTACCCAGCTAGGTCTGACAGAATTACAGTAACTGATGCACAAACCCGCGACACGAAATGCACAAAGGAAGTCTTTAAACAACCCACAGCCTCTTTTTTTGTGGTACAAACCATTTTGTGACTTGAAAATTTAATACCTGATGGAAATTCCAGCCACCAGTTTTGCTGGGAGCGTAGCTCAGGCAACAGCAACTGCTTCTAAAAAACCCCCACCCTCACGCTCCGCACGCTGCCGGCACGTGTGGGAAACGTCTTGTTCAGTGGCAGCGAAATCCTGCCCGCAGCGAGATTCAGGAGGTGAAATTTAACCGTGGAGTTCTGCGTTCAGTGAAGGAAGGTTTCTGTGGTCAGCTGGAGATTTCCAACTTCAAAACCACCAGGGGACTGGCAAAGCCTAACGGGGACCGAACTCAGTCACCTCCACGTCCGACAGCGACGCGGTGCCCACACACACGTTGCCGCAGACAGGTACGCTCCTCGCAGGGGTACCACGCAGGAGGTACCAGAACATGGTTCTGGTCAACACTGATTTTTGGTGGACATGACATTCGAAATCGTTCTTTCCACTCCGCGAGAACTGCGTGCGCTCTCTGCAAAGCGCTCTGGCCGCTTGGGAAGCGCTGCTGCGTAACGCCACCGCGCGCGGAGATGCTACTGAAAATCAGACGCCTGCAGAACTCGAATAATACACAAGCCAGGGTGGACAAACGACTGCACAGAGCAGGCTGCTGTTCGCAGCTTCCTCGTATTTCAGGCTATCTGCCTGCCCGAGCTGGAAAAAGCAGACGCCGCGGCAGAGCTCCCCAAGCGGCATTTCATAGAGCAAACCTCTCCCCGCCAGCCCGCCGCTACGGGGGAGCTGCAAAGGTAGCGCAGGGGCCTCCGTTGTGCGGCGTCTGAAAGGCAGCGCTCCCCCTCCGCGCGCGAGGGACCAGAGCCCAGCCCTGCGACAGAAGCTGCGAACGCCTAGTACAGACAGGAAATATTTTGGGGACAAGTACGGAGATGGGGAGAGGGGAGGATAAAGAGGAACAGAGCAAAGGAAGGAGATGCTGAAGGAGAAGTGATCAGCTTGCATGCAAAGCGGCGAGGGAAACTGCAAGCAGGCGCCGCTGCGCAAGGCCACGACTAGCACGCAAAGTTTGCGGCCAAGGGGTTGGATTTAGAAAACCTTCCTTCCCCACTAACCCAAGTTCACCTCTCTGAATGTCTCTTCCTCTGACATTTGTATTTAAATACTGTAACATATTCTTAAAGAAAAGAAGCCACTGTACAACTTCAGGTCATTCATTTATTTTTACCCCAGAAACTTGGGAAACGCCGTTTCCAGCGACATCCATTGCAGTCCCACACCACACACCACTAAACATCCATCGCTTCCCTCCACGCTCTCGAAGACAAACTTCAGGTTACTGATCTTTTCACATTCCTCCCAGTCTCCACTTTAAACAATTCTCGGGTACGTACACGCGCTTTCTACGTGCACGGAAGTCCGGATTCAACCATTAAAAAGTCTAAAGTTTGCCCAAAATCTCTCTCTTGTGAATGCTACAGACACGCGACGCCTCCTGAGCGCCCCGTGGGAGCCCTGGCCAAACACACCAGACCTTCCCCCACTTCACGCATCGGCTTCCCGCGGTAGCAGCAGCAGATTCCTCCTCGGGACTCGAGCCGTTCTGCTCACCTTGCCACCGTTAACACGCCGTTCCTCAGAGCCTGCTCCCCGCACAGCCCACAGCACTGGCCCACGACTTGACCCGGCGCGTAGATTTTTTGGTGAGGTCTCATGATCCCAGCTGCAAACACCCAAACCCAGCATAAATCTGTGCCTTTGAAATGAACCAAAGCGGAGCCCGCACAAGGCACAAGTAACAACTCCAGCCTCAAACACTTTTGCCTCGTGCTCTTCCCCCGCCTTGTTTCCTGCCGAACACCCTCGATTACGTGAGTCGCGTGAGGAACAGCATCAACGAGCGAGGTCCCTCGTGTCCTTTCACAAATTCTGCAAACACCAGGGTTTTCCCCCAGAAAACAGTCTCAATCTTTTATACGTGCTCTTCAAAGGCCGGGACGCTTCTCAAACCACCGCAGACAGAGATTTGTACACCCCCGTGTGAAACGTGACCCTGTATTTCCGTTTCTCCCAAGCTGCCCAGCCCATTTCATAATTCACGCATCGACCGCACTTGACACGTTTATTCCGAATTACAGACTGACCTTCACCTTCCATCTTCTCTAAGCAGCGTAAACCAGAAACTTCTCATCTTTTCAGCCTCCACTTTTCTTGGTGTACCCACGAGGCCAGTAAAATCTCCAGAGGCCGCTTGCTGAGCACTCTGCGATGCTTTCAGCGGACACCACGCGAGCTGATACGCCGTGTTTCAGCCTGGTCCTTCCCCTCTATAATGGAGAGGAGAGACTTCTCTCCTTCCCCCCCTCTCCAGGATAAGCTCGATAGCTTTCCAAGACACCCTGTGAGCTGGTGCGACTCAAACGCTTTCCCTGACAATTTTATCGAGGGCTGCAGAGCATTGAAAACTGGAAATGAAACGTGGGGGAGCCGAGATGCCACATCAGTCTTTCAACTTTGGGGATGCTGCTTTGAATTCTGCCCAAGACACTAGGAAAAATGCCCCCCCCCCGCCTTCTTTTCAAATTAATAAATCCACTGTGCAACACTTCACACCCGAGAGAGACGCTGCACCGAAACACTAAGGGCGCCACGGTCACAACAACATCGCAGCTGCCGGAAACTCGCCCGGCGGCTCCGTGAATTCTTAGCTTTAATTAGGCGCACGAACCATGTGCCACCAGCCCCTCAAAAGTAAGTTAATCATCGTTTACTCTCACGGGATGTGCCTTAGGGTCTATTTAGGAAACTCCCTTTCGCCTGGCGTGCGGCTTCCCAGTGTAACCAGTGCGGAGGAGGGATTCTTACGCGAAGCGCCCTGACGGGCTCTGGCAGGGTCCTGGTGGGAGACATGGGGGAGCCGGGACGGGAACCACCCAAGCCTGCAGACCTTCCGCCGCCGGACCGGTCTCTCAAGGTTCCTGCTGGTTCTCCTGGCCACATCGAGCTCCTGTCTTTTCCCTGAGTTTAGTGGATACAACTGCAGAAATTGATTGAAAGTCACAAAATGGGAATTTAAAAAGTGTTTTTCAGGGACTAAGCACTGAGGGATTTTATCGAAGTCAGATAAAGCCAAAAAGTAGCTGAATTCTAGAAGATCCAATCCCCAGGATGCTCAGATACCTACAATTTACCTCCCTCACCAGTTCATTAGTAAGAACTGTCCACCACAGCACCTCCACAGCTCGTCACAACACTTTTTAAAAAAAGTAATTATTATTTCTAGAAAAAAGCCCCGTCTCCTTCCAAGGAGGACGACAAACTCTTCAGCATCCGGCTGCCATCGAATCTCCCGTCCTGTGCACAGGCTGGAACCAGAAATGCCCAGCAGACGTCAGGACTAAAGGTAGGGAAGGCTGCTTCGATGCTCAACTACCCAAACCAAACATAATTGGAAGTTTTTCACTGGGAAGCAGCAGATAATCGATAGAATACCAAATTGTCACTTCTGCAACCATTGTTTGAATGCAGATGGGATGTTAAATGAGCATGGTAACCTCCAAACGATTCCTAATTTATGTGAAGATTATAAAATGCTGGATTTGTAATTACTGTTTTCCTTGATGCACGCATGCAACTCAAATTAGCGCTAATAGGAGCCATACGTACACATGAAGGAAAAAACCACCCCAAACAGACTCCCATTACAGCTCCTTCCCCGCAAACCCCAGCGACTTTGTTTTGCCAGTAAGGATTTACGGAGTGCTCCCGCACAGCATCGCTACGGGACTGACAGACGTTGCTGGAAGTTCACCCAGCCGGCCCCTCCAAGGCGGCAGCCTGCCCCGGGATCTCAGGTTTGCCCATTCATTCCTTCCAGACATACAGGGCACTTCGTCAGACCACGCGGCGCTCGCTGACGGTGGCCTCGAGACAGAGCGACAGCAGCTCCAGGGGCTACTGCAGCTCAGATCAGGGTGGTGACAGTGCATTAGAACAATCAAAATGACATGGAAATTAGTAATAATAACTGAAAATTCCTTCTTCCTCATTTGATAATGAGAAGCTAGAGTTACAGCTGCACGGAAAGAAACCCAGGCAGCAATTAGACACGATGGCACGTCAAGGGCTGAAGCAAACTCTTACAAGAGATCTACTGCTCACAAGAGGTTACATTTATAAAAACACAGTAATTTAAGAAACAAGCTTTTCCCAAGAACTTTCATTCTGATCACCACGCCACATCGAACACAAGCGCTCTCTGCAGGGTCTGGCAGCCCCACGTGCGGGAGATGAAGGGGATGCAGGAGGTGGCTGGGAACAGGACTCGGGAGCGCCGTACGGACTCACCTTTCCGGCCCATCACTGGGACCCGCGGCCTCACGCCACCCCGCACCCCACCCGTTACCAGTTCCGCTGCCGTTACCGAGCGCTGCAAACCGCTGCCTGTACCAAAAAGGCCAATTCCGAGCTTCCCTCTCCGAAGGGAAGGGCCGTACTGCCCCAGCTGTTAACAAAATCGCTGCTGTTCACATCCCAGACCGGCGACTGTTTCCTCTGAAGAGCCATTGTGACAGGACACCCGTTTCTATTCACAAAGATAAATCTTTATTTAGCAATAATTATCTATACACAGATGAACAACAGGAGGCAGGGTAAGAAGTCTTCCAGCAGAATGTTTACACACTATGATCCTAAACCAGCTTTTTTTGTTGGTCTTGAACATCTATCGCCTCGCTGCGCAAAGTGTATTTCACATCTCCGTTCTGAAAAGAAACTTGAACGTAACGCAAAATTGAGAGATGTAGGCAACTACTGATCCCTACAGCAGAACTGCGGGGAGCAAACGGAGGGATCGCCTGCGGGGAGCAAACTACCGACTTCCATTCGCACAAAGCAAACCCCCTCCCCGCCAACCATGCGTTCTGCTTTCTAACTTGAAGTAGCCAAAATTTTGTGTGTTGTGTCTTTGCATCCTGTGGCTAATCAGTTTTCAGATGGGAACCCAAATGAAGCGCTCTACCTTCACAGTTAGGAGGTGACTATATGCTGCAAGAAGCAGCCCCTTTTTAAGGCCCATTTTTCACAGACAGGACTCCTTTAAAAACAGAGAACCAAAAGGGGAAAAATTTAAATGGCTTTTTCCGCTCTAAAAAGGCAGACAAATATTTTATAAAGGTAGCAGATGACTTGAATTTTGAAAAACCACCAGCTGAAGGTCCAGAACATGAAAAGCTGCTGTTTAGAGAAATGATGTTTCAGACTACAGAAGAGCAGAATTACCAGGATCCACAGAGGCGGTGAAAGAAATCCAAAATAAATCCGTTCCCGGCGCGAAACGGTAAGGCTTTTTGAAGAGATGCCGTACGCTCTACCTTAAGAGTGGGTGCTCTGCAGTCAGCCTCCCCAAAGCTGTGACTCTCCCATTCAGCATTTCAAATATCTGCTTCAAATGGTGACACTCTGGAGCCATAGTAGATGAATAAACATTAAAAATAAAATTAAAAAAAAAAAGAGCACAAAGTTTTCCTTCCTAGCAGACAGGAGAACCCCCAAGGGTTGGTACTGCCTCTGCGAGATGCCTGCTCACAGACACGACGTAACACTTGGCGTTCTGTTCCTGCATTCGCTTGACTGAACTGCGTGAGGCTGCAGCAGCGCAGGATCCTGCTCCCGTAACGCTCTTCAGCGACGCAGTGACTTCTGCTCGTGCAGGAAATTTTCCCCATTTAACTTGGGAAAGTGGAGGGAGGAAAAAACCCTTTTCACTCTCATCAGCACACGCCTTTTCTTCTTTTCTCCATTTCTGGTGTGTAGCTGCTAAATTCACAACAGTAAATTTTTGTAGCCCGTGTTGAAGCAGCAGACAAGCACAGGGAGTGCAGCGTTCCTCCACGCAAAGCCACACACAAGTCAGAACGTTCATCCAGCAGCTCCACGAGACGGGAAGTTTTCAGTCATCTCCAAAAACTCACTGCAGTTCCTGAGAACAAGTATTCAGCTGTACCACCGGCCTCCTTTTTTTGGCAGTGCCTTTGGGAAGAGTTACCTCCCGTCGTTGAGTTTGCTTAAAGCTGGACAAAGCCGCAGCACCTTGATGGGCATCAAAAATGATGGCAGAGGTAGGCAACGACCTGATAGCTGTATCAAACCCTTTATGGGTGTGAAGGAACATTGATCATTTCTGGTATTTACCATCTGAGCCACAGCGCCCGAGGTGCTCAGAGTACTGGCAAAGTCTGTCCCCCGCAATAAAACGCATCAGCTTCGTATCGTCACTCCCTCAGCTAAAAACTTCCCAAACCCAACCAAATCTGGCATTACGACGGCTTCTGGATGCGGGCAGTAGAAGACAACAGCAGCTTCTGTGCTCTCTGCAGACCGTGACAAGGATGTCTAAGCCCTGCAGGAAACTGTTCACGGAGGAAAAAAACTTTTCCTCCATCGTTCAGACCAGTAACATTGCTAATACCTGTGCCAAAGGGGGAAAAAAATAATCTCCAGGATTGCAATATTACTATTTACAGCCTTTGCACATCACCTGCTGCACGCAGCAGCAGACAACTCAATCCCAAAGACTAGCTCTTGCGGGCAGGGGGGGATTGCAGAGGGACGACACATTGTTTGGGGTTTTTTTTGGTTTTTTTTTTTTTTTGTTAGCCACGATACAAAAAAGGGAGATGCCTCATAAAAAGCCTTTTTAATAAACCTTCGCTCTTTCTGGTAGTTCAGAGATAAGTGCACCTTTATAGTCAACCTCACTGCTGTCAGAAACTAAAAAAGGAGACAATTAGAGAAAATAAAAAGAAGATTGTAAGCTAGAACAACGCTGAACCGCCGCTGCATTAACAAGGCTTCGCTTTGCTCCTGCGCTCCAAGGATGAAAATAAAAGTCCTTGCATTCGACATATTTTTAAAATAATTTTTTAACTGGAGGTTGATGCCAGGCTGTGGGTTTTTCTTCTTCATCCATCATTTTAACAGAGAGAAAATGAGTGACTAGCAGAAAAGATAGCAAAGGTTTCACTCCCTCTAAGTTACCATTCCTATATTTAGTTGCAGGGGAGGGTACAACACAATAAAATAAACACTATTTGCAACTAAATTTCCAGAAGCACCAAATTCACTGCTTCGCTAGTGCCCACAAGGAGAGATCTTGCATCTGATTTACAGATGTAATTACATCAGTGTAATTATACTGGTATAACTCCCCAGGGGAAAAAAAAGTTATTTTTCAACATCCAATATTTTTACTTTCAAATTCAATGTGAAGAATTATACCAGGATAACTGGTGATAAATAGACACGGTAAGTCTCCCCAAAGAGATCAGACCTAAAAATACAATCCTGTCGTGGTGGTTTGACCCTGGCCAGCAACCAGGTGCTCCCCAAAGCTGCTCTGTCACCCCTCTCAGCTGGGCAGGGGAGAGAAAATACAACCAAAAGCTCCTGGGTCGAGGTAAGGACAGGGAGATCAGCAGTCACTGTCACAGGCAAAAGACTCCACTCAGGGATATTTAATTTATTGCCAATTAAACCAGAGCAGGGTAATGAGAAATAAAAAACAAATCTTAACACACCTTCTCCCACCCTTCCCTTCTTTCTGGGCTCAACTTCACTCCCAAATTCTCTCCCTCCTCCCCACGAGCAGCACAGGGGGACGAGGAATAGGGGTTGTGGTCAGTTCATCACACTTTGTCTCTGCA
>VWZZ01008136.1:4794-39866 GCA_013399095.1 Psophia crepitans | reverse complement strand
CCCCCACGGGGTCACAAGTCCTGTCAGCAACCCTGCTCCAGCGTGGGCTCCTCTCTCCACGGGGCCACAGGTTCTGCCAGGAGCCTGCTCCAGCACAGGCTTCCCAGGGGGTCACAGCCTCCTTCAAGCATCTACTTGCTCTGACACAGGGTCCTCCAAGGGTTGCAGGTGGATATCTGCTCCATCACCACCCTCCATGGGCTGCAGGGGGACAGCCTGCCTCACCATGGTCCTCTCCACAGGCTGCAGGGGAATCTCTGCTCTGGCGTCTTGCAGCACCTCTTCCCCCTCCTTCTGCACTGGCCTTGGTGCCCGCAGAGTTGTTCCTCTCACGTTCTCACTCCTCTCTCCAGCTGCGGTTGCCCAGCAGTTTTCTTCCCCTTCTTAAATCCATTATCTCAGAGGGCTTCCACCATCGCTGCTGGGCTCGGCTGCTGCCAGCAGCAGGTCCCTCTTGGAGCTGGCTGACACTGGCTCCGTCAGACACGGGGGAAGCTTCCGGCCAGTTCTCAAAGCAGCCACCCCAGCAGCCCCCTGCGACCAAAACCCGGTCACACAAATCCAACGCACCTATAGCATCCTGCAAGTCTCACAGATGGAGGTTTCTTGACACTGAAGAAGTTTTGACTATTAAAATGAGGAGACTATTAGAGCAACGCTTTCAACATCATCCAGGTCAATTTCTCACACATTAATGTGACATAATAGAAATTTATGGAAGTCTTTATTGAATCTTAATTGCTCCCTAAGACCACGACTGAAATAGAAAAAGTGACTGCACTCTGCGTTGACTGCTACAGCAGATGCTGAGGGGACACAATCCTCAACTCGGGTGTTTTTCATTTAAGGGAAACCTCCGATTCTTCAAACTCACATACAACATTCTGTATGTTTTCTGTGAACTCACACAATATTTTTGTCAGTTCCAGATTTTTGCCTGCTCTTAGAAATACTGGTCGTTTTCTTTAAGGATAATACCAATACATTTCCTGATAGCCCACTGTGAAAGGTGTTTTTGGAGGGTGAGATAGATAATTCCAATATTTAGTTTGCTACTAGAAGCCTCTAATCTTTTGTTGAGGCTTTTCTTACTCTTTCCAAGGAAGAACATTTTAAACCAGAACAGGCTGAACAATTTAAATTGCATCTTCCTCACTAGCAAATGAGTTCAAATTAGCCCAATTACAATTAAAACATGACATATTTATCAATGATTAATGATGAGAAATAATGTAAATCAAGGCCAAATCTGTTTACAATTTAATAATCCACCTCAAGCAACTACCAGGAGAATTTACCAATGCCTAAAAATTGCCATAAATTACACTCTCAGTCGAGAAGTTTAAAGTTTTTGAAACAGCTCAGCTCTTGCAGATGCCACTGAATATTAGAGATTTCTAAAGATGTAAAAATAGAACTCCTTTGGTTGACATTACGTCCCTCTGAGATACTGTAAAAACCAAAAACTGGAAAACCCAGGAAGTTTTTGAATGCTGACTTAGAAACAAGAGCTGCACTTCATGGTAATCTTGTGCATTTTTAACCTGTTAGAGAAGATTAATCCAGGATCATACTTAGCATGAACAGTTTCCACAGCCTTTCACACTATTGGTAATTTCTTCTTCTAGTTTCTTCCTTTCCTCCTCTTTGGACATCCGGTTATTCCTCTCTTCCCAATTTGGACTGTTTTGACTGTTTAGTACTTTGCTGCTCTGCGTATGCCACATTTCGTAATAGAGATTGTTAGGACTTGCGAGGAGGTCTGCATGTCTACCACGTTCCACAACCTTACCCTGTAAAAGAAGGGGAGTAAGTCAGTAATCAATACTACTAGATCTTTAGGAATATAAACGCTGCCAAAATACGGGCCACAGTTTTACAGTACAAATTACAGCAGTTATTGAGCAGGAGCTTGGGCCAGCAACGGAAGACTGGACGAGTGGTGCACTCAATTGTGTATTGTTACACTGCAAATCGAAAACAAGGAGCCATGTTCTTCTCAGTCTTACATAAATGGGAATGTAGATGCCTTTTGTCCATCTGGATAAAATTTAAAGCCCACCAAAGTGTAAAGTTTTAGTATCTAAACAGGAAGAGCTATTTAAAGTAAATGTAGACCTCTACATGAGGAACAAGGTGTAAAACTACTAGCACAGAAGTCAGGTGAATGTACCAAAACAATCATGTATTTGTCTTTGCTTGATTACAAACACACTTGCACTAAGCAGCTAAAAGAGCACACAGGGAGGGATTGGTACTAGATAAGCAAAACACATTTAAAAAAATCAAATCTTAAAAACAGTTAGTGTAAATTTTGCTTTTAGATGGGTGCTCAGTAACTCGTGTCATTGCATTTGCCATCATGACAATCGAGCGAGCCGTTTGGTTCAACCCTGCTAATCTCAAGAGCAAAGCTGATTTATCGACTGTCATTGTGGACACGGGGAGAGCTGGAGAGGAGAACTCGAACCCTACAGACAGTGGAATGACACCACTCTTCAAAAAGCCCAACTCAACTGGCTTCAACTTAAAATAACGCATTCATTCTCCAGCTGGTCTTTCTTTTGGAGAAAAACAGCATTACACAGACATCTACACGGATTTTATGTTAGTTCTAAATTCCGATCTACAATTAAATCTACCTCCTTGTGACAGCTGCTGATGAACATGCTGGGAAAAAAATGGGGTCTCGTCACTTCTCTTACTAGTCCTGCTGGTGGAATTGGACCAAATACACACCTGACCAACGTAACTGCAGAATTTATTTAAAAACTTTGAGTGGTTAATTTAGACAGTTTATTGTAGTAGAGACTAGGCTTTTGAATTATGGCCTTTTCTGAATACTCTTCAACAACCATAAAAAAAAAGGTAACATCTCTGTTAAGATCAGTATCATTAATACGAAGTTTGCTTATTCACTGGAGAATTACTCTGTTTCACCTAGGCGAAGGTGCTGAAATTGTGATGCCGGATTTCCACTGCTAAGCAAAACCAGCCACAATCACCTTGGCTCACCTCCAGCACCGAGCCTTACTGCTAACACCGTGCTCATCAATCAAGCTGGGACAACAAGAGGCAACTTTCTGCTGAGCAAACGTCAACGCCGCCTCACGAAGCAGTCGGGCACTAAAAGCGACGCATGCTGCCGCCTTACTCATTCACAATCTTCATTACACTAACATCATTCATGAAAGTGAGCACCCTAGCTGTTTTACAGTGTTAGGTTGTGCTTTTATTTTTAATTTAACAGTTACACTGTAACACAAAACACACTCTTAGTAAGCTGTGAAAACTTGCATCAAAAACAAAAAGTCGCAGATTGCCTTGTAACACGTTAAAAAACATTTGCAAGATGTTTTAACATGCAGTTACATAAAGGATACACCTTAGGAAACGTTTTTTCAGCAAAAGCTGAAAAAACAAGCAGATCAAAACCAAACAAACACTCCACAGAGCAGTTAGTGATTTAACTCCGCTGCTTCATTTTGAGATTCACATGAAGCTGAGGTTTGTATAGCAAAGGTAGTCATGAATGTCATCATTTCCTAAGATTTTGTTCTAATTCCCCATGAAATCATTTAACATACTGTCGGAATAATTTATTTTCTTTTAGATATGCACATTTTAGTCACTAAATACACCTATGATCACAAGCATATAAATAGCAACTGGAAAAAATGAAAGCAGAGATAAATTTAACATCTATTATTGGTAGATTAGAGCTCTACATTTCCAGCATTATCAGTTAAAAAGTAACTGAAGTTATAATAAGGGCATTCGTTCATTTTAAATCTATAGCCAGATATGGGTAATAGAGAAGAAAATGGACTTAGGAGAGGCTGAATCTGAGGTAACAGCTGAACAGCAGTATCAGTAAATCAAATGTTGAAACTTTTCTTTTTTGTTTTTTTTCTTCCCTCTTATAGAGAACAGCATACGAAAAGGAATAATCACAGTTTTCTACAGGTACAATAGAGAATGGTGTTCAGATTTATAACATAATTAGATTGAACAATCCTACAACAGTTTTATCTGCATGGAAACAGAACATGCTGTCCTCTCTCTTGCCATTGAAAGAGAAAAACAATGGATGTGTGTGAAAAATAGACACTCACTGAGTAATGAGAACGAAGCATAAATTGGGGGAACAAATTAGGAAACCTAATCTGACAGAAGCATGCAATAAATTAGATTGAAAACATGCAAAATTAAGCCAGTCCCCAGAGCATCAAGCGAAATTTGCCATAATCCATATAAAGAACATGTAATTAAATGAACTATGCAAATGAAGTAAAAATACAACATACGGGAGTGTCACACACGAAGTTTCTGCAACTGATACAGTTAGTGGCAAAGAAGAGAAATATATCAAAAGCACAGCTTGGGCTAGAATTTTCTAACACGGTTCACCTCCAAAGAATGAACTTTGGGTGCCTTGGTGGGAGCGCGGCATTTGCCAACGGCCACAAGGACTCTCTAAAACACACGCTGACATTTTGTGAAAATGCCACCTCAGGGGGTGATCGGCGCCTCACCTGATCCAGCACAATGATTTCATCTGCATCAACTACTGTTGACAACCTGTGAGCAATGAAAACCGATGTTCGGTGTTTCACCATGTCCCTCATGGCACTGAGAATATTCTGCAAGATTGAAACAGAGACAAACTCTTACACACTCCTAGGTGGTATGGAGAGAAATAAAATGCTGTCTGGAAACACGCAAGTTACTGTAAGTTTTGAGAAGCATTTCCAGTATTGCTACAGCTTCACGATATGAAACTGCTATGAGCGTCTACAGACGAAGCAGAACCACCCCAAACATGAAAGATCTGTGGCTCTGATAAAGTCCTGGAATGGCAAACACACACCCTTATTCACAGAAAAACGCAGATATCCAAAGGGACAAAGGAAAAGAAGCGTTAGTTGATTTCAGAAAAATCTTCCTTGTGCAGCCCTGCTACAAAAGCAACATAAACAGCAGTAAAGGCACGTGAAGATAATAAATCAGCATCATCATAACACCTTCCAATCAATGAAAGCTAAAGAAAAAAAAATCCTTTTCAGTATCATGCCAACGTGGAACACAAAGTTAAAGCAATCCTGGGAATTATCTATCGGTCCATCGACTGCTTCCTTTGTGAGCAGTCCTCCACCCACCCTCCCAAACCGCGTTCAGATGCCAGCAGTACTAATTGGGAATTTGTGCCCTCACTACAGCAACTGAAGCATCCGCTTTATTTTCCTGAAAAACGCTTGCCTTTGTCAGGAGACATTTCTATTACCAGATGTACTTTTGTGGAAAGGACTCATTTTCATTTGCTGCCTTTAAAGTGCAGTTCTGCTGTGAAACTTTCAGCTTTACTTAGGATTCTTGCAATAAATACAGCAAAATAAAAGAAAGAATCCAAGTAGTGTTCTGCAGAATTGCGTGTTACGAACATTTCTGATCCAACAAGCTGTATCATATTCGAATGCTGTGCTATATAGACCTACAGTTAACACTCCGATTTCTTTGCATCTGGAAAATGAAAGTAATTTAGCAATTACAGGTCAATAAATTCGCTCAGTAATCTGCATAAGTGAACACAAACATAGCTCTAGCTCCAGTTTTTGATGACTATTTAGTTTGTGAAATTACTGCTGGTGCTGAGAGTTTTGTGTTCAACCAAAGACGCAGTTACGAAGCCTGATGCAGGTACTGTGGCAGTGTCGTGACATCTATGTCACAACGCTCTGATGTTTCACAGCCCTTCCTGTGAAATGAATACAAATTAACGCCAGCACTGCAGGTTACACCTACCTGATTTGCATACCAGAAAGATGCTGCGCAACAAACAAGAGGTTTTCTTGGTTTGCATTACATCACAATTATTTATAAGACATTTTTAATGAATGTTAGATGTCATCTAAACACCTTTTAAAGCTTCACACTTCATGGCCACATCAGGTATTTGTAACAGCGTCAAGAGATGACGGTTAAACGGTGAACGGGACCCTGAGAGCGTAAAACAGAAAATACACCTAGAGACAGAGCTGATACTCTTCGCTATGTCTCAAGGTAGACAGAGACTCAGTATCTCTGCTCGGGCCTTTCGGAAAAGGGCTTAGCCAAAGGATCTCTTCACAACACCACCAAGAAAACACGCGATAGCAGTCTAGTAAGAAGAACGGAATTCTTTCTGAGAGGAAAAGAATGAGGAAAAAGCACCAGAATCACACATCATTACACCACTTGAGTTTTGCATTTTTTTTATCCCGATTTACCTCTTCTGTAATTGAATCTAAAGATGATGTGGCTTCATCATAGAGAAAAATAAGCGGCTCCTTTAACATTGCTCTAGCAATTGCAACTCTCTGCTTTTCTCCTCCTGAAAGGTGGGGAAGAGGAAAAAGACCAAGATGAAGTTACAATATTGATATTCTGTATCCAACAGCAGACGTGACTGTTTTGGGAGCTGGTTTTTAAATTTTCTTTTAATTGTTTTTCTTTTCTCCCCCTTTGTTACATAGATCATTATATATCATTAAAGAACCCAATATGGTACTGCAAACCACCTTCAGCATGCAATCTACTGTCTGTTGGTTTCTGATGTAACTGAATTTCAGACTAATCTCCGTTCTTCACAGTTCTTACAGCCAAGATCCACCCAAGAATAGCTGAGGACAACTTTTACAGACATGAAAACAGGTGCATTTGAGAACTTAAAATCTGCTAAACATTTGGTATGCAGTGCAAACATTTCACATTTGCGCATTTGTCCTCCTTTGTTTCATTCAAGACTTCAAAACATTCCATTTAATACCATTATATTCTTGTTAAAGCTCCATTCCTATCAGGAGAGAACATGCTTTAATAAACCATTTAAAAGGCTGATGATAATGCTGCGGCTCAAATTTTAAACTGTCTTTGGCAGAACTCAGTAGCAATTAGAATTTTACAATTTGCTCAGTCTATTTTCATATTCTCTCGCTCCTTTAAAGCATGTTAAAAACTCACAGCTTGACAATATCCATGTTGAAAGACATACTACAATAACAAAATCCAAGGTCTTTCCTTACATTTGTAACACACCGACTTGATTGATATTCAGGACAGCAGCGTGTTAACCATTTCATTCACAAAGTCAGGGTTTGGTGCTGTTACAGCTCTGTCTGTTACGCATCTATTAGAAAACACCACAATGGATTCTACTTGAAAAAGCTAAACCAGCCTGTTTTTCATTATTTACTCTTGATGAATCAACCCTTGAGACCAGTAAGAACTGCACGAAATGCTTGCTTCCCCATTTTAATTGAGAAAGTTCTCATTGCAATTAAGGCTTCCTTATACCTATTTTCATAGGATGACTGGGAAGGGACCTTAAAGATCATCTCTCTGAGGTTTGTTACCCATGCTACTGTACTGCCTTAAATTTAAACTTATGTTGTACAGATTTTTATGCCCAAATACGGAGGGCCTTTGAGAACCTAAACTCATGCTTTTTTTGTTTCAGTACCAAGGCTGCGTAATATAAAACCACAGCTTGCAGACATGCAGACATTTTCATGGTGCTTCTTACACAGTTCACGGGTAAGGAACTCGCAAGACATGACGGCCCTTTTGTTTGAACAGGGTTCAAAATGGCCTCGCTGCAGCAACAGATCCCACTGCCTTGCTATCAACAGCAAGAGCAAACCACTACCTACTTTTAAGCTGTTAAAAGTTTAGATTTAAGAACTCAAATTTGGAAGGTCTATGCATATACATGTATTTCGCATCCTGCACGCAAAGCAGGCATACACCAAGTTCCCAGTTCTATTCACGTGCGTTCCATTACCCAAATAGATTACGAGAAAGATCAGTTTACTTAGGCACATCTACATGCTTACGTGGCAACTCATGTAACACTGTCCCCTGAAAACACATTCCTCGAAATATCTTCTAGGTTACAGTTACCTTAAACTACAGACCTTCCTATTAATATTTACCCTTACAAATATGTTACCATGTAAGTAAGCTAAAAGCAAATCCAACCGAGGAATAAACTACACGTTGAACTCTGAGGTAGCAAAAGGGATACAAAGAACTCGTGCGCTTAAGAACCTACCCGAGAGCTTGAGTCCTCGCTCACCAACCTGAGTGTTGTAACCATTTGGCATTCGAAGAATAGCGTCGTGGATTCCCGCCAGCTTTGCTACCGCGTACACCTCTTCTGGCGTTGCACCGATATTGCCGTAGAGCAGGTTGTAATAGATAGTATTATGGAAGAGAACAGCATCCTACAGTTATGGAAAGAATATTTTAAACGTGAAACCATGAACAATAGTGTTAAAACCGTCCCCAGTCCATGAAAGAAGAGCTTATATTTTCCTACAGAGCCTGAAGGTAAAAGTATTTGGGGGAATTTCCTAAGAATGGGATTTTTATTTATTTTTACATATATATTTATATATTTAGGACACAAAATGTATATCATGCATACTTTTACCACTTTGCTAACTGATTATGGGTGGTAATCAACTATAAAGCTAAATCACTTAAAGCTGGAGGCAGTTTCTCATGAAGAGACTTAAACACGTTTCAGAAACTGGAACTATATGACGATGCACATAAAAACATAATATGTCCTGGGGGAAAAGAAAGAAGCGCAGTGTGGTGACTTTCAAAGGAACTAGACAACACCACTGCATCAGGACTGGCTTCTGTGAACCACAGTGTCAGAATACTGAGAATTACTACTGCGACGGACTATTTGGGGAGCACAAAACAGGGCATACCTGAGGCACAACTCCTATTGCCTTTCTCAGGCTTTCCAAACTGACATCTTGTATGTTCTGCCCAGCAACATAAATATTTCCTTTCTGAGGTTCGTAGAAACGAAATAACAATCTCACAATTGTGCTCTTCCTGAAATTGAAAAGAATTGAAGCTAACGTTACATTCCTGGATTGCGATTTACAATCTCCAAACAGAACTGATGCCACAAACAAAACCAAAAAGAAGCAAAACACAAGAACAAAGGCATTTAAGAAACAAAATTCTGCATCATTGATTGGCGTATTTAGTCCATTTACCCACCCTGACCCACTACCTCCAACAATGGCCACTTTCTTTCCTGCAGGGACTTCAAAAGACACTCCAGCAAGGACTTTCTGCCCCTCAAGGTATTCAAAATGCACATTATCAAAGGCGATGGCAGCAGTCTGTGGTGTGATCTGCAGGGGTGGAGCCAGCTCTTTGTCCTATTAAAAGAAGAGTGCCACTTCATATGCTGCCCAGAAAGTATCTCAAGCAGTTCAAAAAGCTGAACAGTCCATTTCCGAGCTCAGAAAAAGGCAAATAGACACTCCAGCTTGGACATGTTGGAAATAATTATAATCCACCACACGAGTGAACGGTTTGTTTCTCCTTTTCCGCAAAGAAGGTAAAAATTTCTGCTGTAAACACTACGCTTCATGACTTCTTTTACAGTAATAAATTCTGCATCATTAATTACAAATAAAAATTCAAGCACAAGGTATGAATGCTTAAGTAAAAAAAAAATAAATTAAATTATTCAATACAAACACAGCTTCCGTGAAGCAACTTTCCCTGTCACTGAAAGGTTCTGCAAGAAAAAAAGCATCTGCTATTACACTGACTCCACTTAAAGACGAGGCAGAACAGCATCCTTACACAACATCGCTTTCTTGAATAGAAATTAAACCCAGAAGGTAACAAACAGGGTGAAATGATGGAAACGCCAGAAAACAGCCCTATTAAATACCCAGATACTTTAGAAAAATAAGCTACTACTTACTTTAATTTTGGTATCTACACTGAGAAGTGTAAACAAGGTATTCATGTCTATAAGCGCTTGTCTTGTCTCTCTGTATACTGTTCCCAGGAAGTTTAGGGGAAGAGAAAGCTGGAACAGCAATCCATTCACCATTACTAGATCTCCGACAGAAAGGCTGCCTTAAGACAAAATGGAGGAGAGAGAATAAAGAGACACGAAGTGTTGTCTTGTTAGGGAGCACCCAAAAAATACAAAAAAAAAAAGAAAACCCAAGTCAATCAAGTCTAGTTTCTTTTATCCCATTTCTAAACCCAGATGTTTAAACAGTAAACAAAATGCATTCCCAGAAGATCACATTTTATATAGGAAGGTGCCTGAAATGAATGACAACATTTGTATGGATTTCACTTAAAAATAAAGATAAAATAGCATCTGGAAAATAAGCAGGATTATCAGGAAATTCATGGAAAGCATCAGATTGTAAAGTTCTAAATTCCACAGAGAGAAACATAAAGGGGATTAAGTAATGTAGAAGGAGAGAAACTAATACTTCCTGACAGCAAGAATCAGGACAGACAATCTTAAGTACAATTACAGACAAATCCAAATGACAGAATTTGTCACGATCAAGAGTGAGGACCTCCATCCTCTATACAACAGAGCTGCTACAGCATTGAGGGAGCTTCATATCAAATATGCTGATCAAGGGAAAACTCAGGATGACACACTAGCTAAAGGTAAGTGCCTGGTCAGTTCAGCTGAAACAGGTCCAGAAAGGTGATTTAAAGCCATATTTCTACCATCCTGCTTAAAGGCTATTCGAAACCTTCTTAAGGACAGCCATAAACTGCACCTACTGACTTACCCGTTCACATTGTAACTCTTCCCTGTCCTGGCATCTCTTAAAAAGAGCAAAGCAGATGCAAGAAAGACAAGGTGATAGAGAGGCCTACCCTTCAAACACAGCTGGATGCTAGCAGTGTTTAAAGCATCATTATTTTTATTCTAAACCCACCTTGCTTTAGCTGAGCCTCATCCCAATGCTACATTCAGCTTGTACCGTGTCTTCCTAAACAAACTGGCTTTACTTTGTGTAGTAAATTAGACAAATATAGACAAAAAAACTCCAACATGTGAAAACAATTCTTTTAACAAGGTGCCCTTGCTAATCTAAGGAAATTGAAGGACACTAGTAGTGAAACTACTGGAGACAAAGCACACGGGCGCATACATGTTGAGGAAAAGTTCGGCATCTTCCCAACATGGGAAAGAAGGAAGGCAAACAAAAAGAAAGGACCTTTGTAGAAGGTCTGCAGAAGCGGAAGCACCCAAAGATCTCAAGCAAAATCTCCCAAAATGAACCATCACATCAACTGTAAATTCATTAAAATTAACATCTCTGTTATGGGTGAATTAAAGTAAAGGAGAGTAATTTTTAGCTTATAGACAGATGAGTTACCTGCAACAATGCCCTGGCTGGCAAGCACCATGATGGCCGTTAAGCCAACGCTAAATATAGCGCTCTGTCCAAAGTTCAGGAGAGCTAAAGTAGAGGTAGTCTTCAGGGAGGCGTTTTCATACGTCTTCAAGAATCCATCGTATCGTTGGGCTTCATATTTTTCATTATTGAAATACTATGATATACACAAAAAAAAGAAGAAAGTACGTGACTGTACATTTAACATTGTCAGAGAGCGCGACAAACCGCAGCAGGTAATGAGAACAGTACACGTGGTCATTTGAGAAGACAGTACGTTGCAGGCTGACACACAGAAGACAATTTAGCAAACAAGTGAAGAGAAGCTTCTTCCTGACTCTGAGTTAACATTTTGCAGAACCTGATGGTCAAGGCAATTCAGTTGTAAAAGAAATTCCTCACTCTTTATTAGCAAATAGTTTTCAAGCTGCACTAACAACTCTCATGCTACTCTGCCAATATCATGTAGTACTCGTCTCATGAATAGTATTTAAAAACAATATGCTATCACTCCAAATATGCAGCCCTATAAAAGATGAATCTTTATGACTCGCTTTGCCTAGGCTGACCGAAGGAAGACAAAGAGCCTAGTAGTAAAGATTGGTCTTACCTTCACAGTCTCGTAATTCAGCAGCGAGTCAATCGCAGCATTACCCGCATCATTATCTGCTTTGTTCATTTCTATCCGAAACTTTGTCCTGCAAAATGAAGGCTTAGAGTCAAGAGCCCAAGCCGAGACAACACGAAGCACCCTGATGAATCCGAGGGCACGCCTTACCTCCACTGCGTAATTCCTATCGTGAATGCTGCATAGGCTCCGAGCGTCCCCAGGGTTACTAAAGCAAACTCCGCACCGCATTTATAATACTAGAGTATTTAAAAGAAAAGAAGTCAGCATGATTTTCAAAACGTCACTGTTGTCTCAAAACAGTGATAGCTTCGCCCGAGACAAGAACTCTGAAGGTGCCTCACAGCACACTCCCTGCTCTGAACAGCTTCAGACTAAACACAGGCATAAACTCAAAAGGAAAGTAGCAAGAAAGGTGCAGATAAAAAGCTAGGATGTGATACCTGAGAGCTAGTGCATAGCATAGGACTGGCAAGTTGGTTTTGCCATTTTAAAACATAAATGCTGCTGATGCTTGTGCTGTTAGCAGAAATAAGTATGTGTTTACATGCTTTTTGGGTGGATTTTGGAAGAAAGCTGAAGACTGGAGAGGAAATAAGTGGCCTTGCAAAACAATTTATGACACTTTTTCTCTACTTCAGGGTACATCAGGAGAGAAAAGCTGTAAGAAGAAAAATTAAAGCCTTGTGGCAGGTTGGCTGACAGCCAGCTTGATTTGCAACTTCCAAAGGTTATAAACTTTGACCCAATATCAACAGGGCTTTTAACTCATGTTGTTACATTCAAATTTGATTAAGTCCTTCTAAAAAGAAGGCGAATAAACAAAATAAGAGCCTTGCTTTTAATTGAGCCTAAGCTTCATAATAGATACTCAGATTTTAGCATGTAAGTATCCAAAGATCCTGATTTCAAAGACAGCAAGCGTGGTTTATACAATTTTAAAATTTGAGCTTACTAAGCTCAGAACCTGTAAGAAGGAGAAGCCCGTTTTCCAAGAGATAATTTTCACATCTAAGTTCTGGATAAGAAAGGACCAGTACTCAGAAGAGAGGCAATAATCACTGCCCCCTCTATCCTCAACACACTAATACACACCATTCCTAGACATTTACATTCTGCTTCCTCAGTACGGACCCAGATATATTTGGTGCTTATGTGCACAGTTTACCTGATTTCATTTTTTCAACAATTCTGAACATTAAAAACAGTCCACATACAAATTACTGGCTGAGGACAGTTGTTAAATGTGAAAATAATTTCCAATAAGCCAATTTAAAGTAACAAATATTTGAAAATTATGGATTGCTCTCCTTTACAGTAGTTGCTTTCACAACCACCTAGTAAACTCTATTATTAATGCTCAGCAGACTTTAGTAAAAGAAAATCAAGGTATTATTCCTAAATGAGACAATCCCAACTCATGAATAAAGGACACTTACCAGAATTCCACTCACTAGTGCCACTTCAAACATGGTAGGTCCTAGATTAAATACTAAAGCACTAAGAACAAAACTGATGCCTCTTGTTCCTCTGTCGATGGTTTTTGACAGAGCTCCAGTTTGCCTACTCAGATGGAACGCCAAATCCAGGTTATGAAGATGCAGGAAAACATTCTTAGCTATCCTTCTGATTGAATTTTGAGCTACCTTCCCAAATACTGCATTTCTAGCTTCATTAAATAATGCTGCTCCAGCTCTTGAGATACCATCTAAAAAAAAAGATGAAAAAGTTTACAAAATTAAAATAATTACGTTTCCAACTTCCCTTCATGCACGAAATTACATTAGACTCATTCTTTATATATTTTCAACATTTTCAGTTCAAAGGTAATTTATACTTTAATTGGTCCAAAGTTTTATGCTATTTTTCATTTATAAATCATTGCACACACATTTTAAATCAGTTTCTTTTGCCACTGGTTGTAAGAAAGGGTAGGATTTATAGTCAAGAATCATTTCTATAAGCATTATTCCATTTTTAAAAAAATTGGAATACCAGAAGCAAGGTCACAGAACACTGGGAACAGACAGCAACACAGAAGGAACTACGAAATAGCCATCTTAGATGCTCAGCAGTGCAGAGGTCCAAAGCTCTGCTGCTCCACTACCTCACTGAGGAACGTTAACACCTCCCAGCAGATCTGGGAATACCACTTACAGCCAATGAGAACAGCAGTTGCCACCGTTGCCACTGTATTTGGTGCATCACCGAGGTTCAGGATGTTTCCAGATGCCTGGTTGAGGTTGTCTACTGCATATTTAAACATGAAGGGAACCAATATATTCATGGCCTGAAAGCACGAGAACACCGATTAGTCCATATACATGGACGTATATAGTCCATACACACAGATGTCTGTAGCACCACTATTTTTTCTGAAATTGCTGTGCTGTTATATTTCGTTCTTGACCACCAAGCGCAGGTGAGATGGTTCTTGATTCCAAGCACAATATTCTCCATACTATCAAGTTTTACTCCTGGGACTGCAGGGTTAGTTTGTCTCTCTCACCAGCTCCTTTTAAACACCAGTTTCTATCCGAAACAAACCATACGCCGCAAAGGCACTCAAACTGAGGTAGAGCACTCGCTACAGCAACGGCAAGACTACGCAGTGAATCAAGTAGCAGACGCTGCCTGACGCATACTCACAATGCTACTAAATTACATCGCCATTACAGGCTGGTTGCTTTTTGCGATCGCGGCAATGCGCAGTACGAAAAACGACGACTACAAAACAAACAGCTCACCCACGTATTGCTAAGACCAGGTCAATCGAGATGCATTAAACCGAAGCTCTAGTGAAGCCAAAGAAAAGAAGTTACCTATCCTTTGTCTCCTCTGACTGTTAATTCTATCTCAATATTTAAATACTTCCCACATTAATATCGACATTAACCATATCATTTGCAACAGCAGCATGAAACTTCCCGTACAGTCCACAAAACATCACAAATTCCTTTAACAATACAAGTTTTCAAACCAGATACTGAAGCCATATCCACAACTGAACATATAGTATGTCACCAGATATATTTGTAAGAGTGGTGTCTCCTCTACATGCGAAAAGCTAGGCAGCTAGATATGGCAGTAGACCAACTTTAAGATTTTTAGTTGCACAATTATAGCATGAGAAAATACTGAAAATCTTAAAGAAAACAGGAAATTGCTACATCTCGTCAATGCTCCATTGTTACATCACTCATTCGTACCAACCAGAAAAAAAATCTACTGTCGAACTTCATTAATTCAAACTGCTTCTAACTGTGAAGATTTGAAAATAAGGTATACAAGTTTTTAGCAGTCGAACAAATACATTAAGACCGACAGTCTTATAATCGTGGCAGATGTTAAAATACTTTACAAAGATATTTCAGCTCTCTCCACCAAATGTTTTGTGTACCCACTCAGATCTCAACTGTATTTAGGGACATCTGTCAGAGCTGAAAGCCCAGTGAAAAAATGTAAATTAACTGGATAAAACTAGGTTTCAAGCAAAAAGAGTGGTAAAGTCTTTCATAACTTCAGTTCAAATTCAAGCCGGAAGACAGGCTTTTGGTCATTGTAATAACTATCCCAGGATCAAATACTCCCAGTGTTACAAATTACTCTAAGTAGCAGAAGACAGGTAGATCACACCAAGAGGGGAAACTGGAGTTCTGAATATATCTTTAAACTACAGGATTAAAGAAACATTTTTGAAGTTCATTTTTTTGAATCTTTGTTTATTTCTTAAAATGCTGGTTTAGGTAAAAGTTTTAAATGCAAGCGAGGAAGGACTCCATTTTCTCCAATTCCCTCCTGTGTCTACGGTATGAGATACACTAAGCAGGGAAGTTAAAAAAAAAAAGGAGAAAGGTAGAAAAAAGACTACCAAACCCTCACTACAGCATAATCTTGGCAGCTCCTGAGAGGAGGCAGGTGAGATCTGAGAGCATCTAGGTGCTATTATTACTAGTTAGTTCGTAACTGAAGAAGAAAACAGCTGAAGGATCAGGTCCTACTTCAAATACATCCTTCAGGAGTTTATCCAGTGCAAGCCTGAGAGTCATTCAGCAAAAGCTCCCCTTTTAATAGATCAGAATTGGGGAAATCTCCTTTAAAAAAAAAAGAGGCAGACCCAAGGTTAGCATTATCCGCAGAAAGCCAACAAACGCCACCAAAGCAGCAGTACACAAGGTCTGGTAACTTCAATTACGCAGTGCAGACGAAGAGGTTACTGCCATTACATGCTTAAACCTTAAGCGTAACGCCCCACAAAGAACTGAGGAGGCATTAACAAAGCATCTAAATCTTTACAGGACCGAAATTTAACACCCCTCCCCCAGTATGTCAAACCTCCCTACTTTCCCTTCAAAATGACTGAAACTCCATTTTTGGGTCATTTTGTTCTTAATAAAGATGAATACACTACCATCTGTGTTACAGTGATGACCAACATGACAAAGCGCAGGATTTCCTGGGAGAGACTGCTCAGCAGAAACAAGAGTATTGTAACGCAGATTGTCTTGATTTGCTGCAGATTCTCACAAATCCCTCTGCGGGGATTTTACTCTTCAGCAGACTACGCTACACTACAGGTAGTTTAGAAATGGAACTACAGATATTTCTTAAAGTCCATTTAAAGGAGAGAGATGTATTCTTTAAACTGTGGTTCTCCACTCGCAATTAATTTAACTGGTAACAGCCTACAATTTTGCAGAAATGTCTTCTTTTACATCAATATAATTCCACCCAATAGAGTTTTAAATGAAATTTAAAGCCTGGTCTCAGGTTATAGTTGTTCTGACTCCTGGAGGGTAAAGCTTGAATAAGAACAAGGCAGTATGGTATTGCATTTCATTAGCAATCAAGACAGTCTGCTTCCAGTAATTTAAAAAGAAAAAAAAAAAGTAAAAAAGTTAATCTTGCAAAGTTTATAGCAAGAGAGATGAGAGGCCATTATTGGAAACAGGCCTTTCCTACTCAATTTGTTACGTCAATGAGATCACGTTCACGTTAACAGAAGCAACGTTTCAGCCTTCCACATAAACCCACAGCCATCTCCCCAGCAGCCAAGATTTGCTGGCACAGAAGAAAAAGCTTTAAGCTCACCCAGGTATGTTACGACAAGCTACCCTGCAAAACAATTCTCTTATGCAACAGGCTTCCCTCTTCTTCCCAATGCCTGAAAGCTTGATAAGTTCCCATTAAAAAGACCCTTTCAATATAAAATTGTAAATTTTCTATTTATAATTTTGAATTAATAGCTTATCCCCACCTGAATTTATTGGAAAGCAAATACAGCACCCATGAAATCATCCCAACTCAATTGCCCACATTTAACAGCACGTTACCCTGCAACGCATCATGCTTAAATGAGTTTAAACATTTTTTTAAATGACTGCACTGTTTTAAGTTGACAGTGCATCATCATCGCTAGTCCCTCATGGGACTACCCTACTTTTAAGGCAAACAATCCTATCTTTCATTTTGCTCTTCCCAGTATTTCTTGTTTAATAGAGACGATGAACGAGTGACAGGCTGAGCTCCAACACGATAAAACTGGTCTATGGTGAACTCTTCTTTTGCCAATAATTCAATGAGAAACGTTGACATGAAAATGACTGAATTTATCTCTGGACTAAACGTACACATCCAACAACTCCATTTATGGAAATAAAACCCGAAAACTTCATCCCTTACAGGGGTAAGGCTGCTAAAGGAGCTACAAAATGTGGTCCAAAAGAAGCTTCATGCCACCTTCAAATTTAACAATGACTGAAAACATACACTTGCTAGTAAGGGTGTGGGGGGGTGTGGAATAAAGATACTTTTCACCTGAAACTTGTCAAAAAGCTAACAGTTTCTACAGGTTGACTGCAACTATGTAGCTCCACCTGAACCCACAACAAGGGCTCAAACACCAAGATCGTACATACATGATACTGATCAGACCGGTATTATTACCTTGGCATGCGGACAAAATCTACAACATAACACTTGTGTCTTGCCTCCTCAGCCACACCATTTCTTCTCCTGAAAGTTACACAATTAGCAGATGGATCCGCAGAAATGGGGACAGTCTGAACGATTTCTTTGGCTCAGACACCATATACTTGGTCTGTGACCAGGAGGCCAAAAACCTCCAAGGCTGATGGAGGTGATAAGTGATTTTTCATATTCATGTGTTTACCCAAGCTTCTCAGAAGCCTGAGCACTTTTTCTTCTTGTGCCAAACGTGAAGAAAACTAACAGTAAGGAAGCATTCACTACACATACCCTACTCGAGAAGGCAAAAAACGGGATAGGGAATATGGAAAAAGAAAACACAGATACATAAAACTTGAGCAGGTTAATCTATGTGTCTGAAAACATAGATAATGCCTTGTGTACTTCTCTCCCCTATCTTCTTGCTGCATCTTTCAGATCACTCACGTCTAGATAGGCTATAAATATTTAAGATAAAAATTTAAAGCGTGTCATAATACAACAAATCTTCCAAGGAAAAAAAGACCTTACTAGCCCTAAAGCAGACTCCATCCTGTCAGCTCCCAGTCATAAAAAGCCATACAAACAGCTCACTTTGAAGGCTAACAATACTACTAGCGGTTATATGTAGACAAAAAGGAACCAAAAATCACAATAACTTGTTCAATGACAGGCAACTGAGCCCCACAAAAGGAGTCAAGACAGATGGTAACTGCAGGCTCTTCAGTAGCTGCACCCACACTGGCTTTTGTTTTGAAATTGAACTTTACTGAACTGGAAGACTGAAAGAGAAATAAGAAATAAAGACAAATTATTTCTCAAGCAGCAGGACAAGGAGGTATGATCTCCAGCTTCTTTGTGTTCTGTGGGTAAGCCAGCCCAAATCAAACTGGGCGTGAACTCCTCAAGTTTTTCCCATGCCTGAGGATTTTATAGCCTACCTCTCCTCTGTGGCTTCTCCGGAGTTTTCCTGCAATAAAATCAAAGCCTCCCTACAGCTTCTGCCTCAGAGTCACCATCTGGATCTGTTCTCCTAACTGGAAGCCTAACTTTAGAAATATAGAGGTATAAAACCTCAACAGGCTCTTTTCACAAACTTGGATAGAACTGGCCAAAAGGCTTAAAAAACCCCTGTGTTTTACGGGGGAAGGTGACCAGTAGCCATTGTGACCACACAGTTCGCTCTGCAAAACCTGTAAGAACGAGCAGCTTTTAGACAAAATCCATACTAAGGATGTAAATCCCTCCGATGCAGCCAGGTTCATAGCGAACAGAGACATCGGGCCGGGACTGCACTGAGGAGAAAGATACGCTGGCCGCCTTGTGCAGACACAACTGCATAGCAGGGAAACTATAACAAACTGCTTGTGCAGTCAATCAGAAATGGAACAAAGCCGAGAACGTTAGCAAAGGATAGCTAGAAGACATGCGTGAAATTTTTCATCCCAGTCAATCATAAATACATACATATATATATATAAAATCTGCAGAGACCTTGTTGTGCGTTTTCCCAGTGAAATTCTAGTTTTCCAAAACAAACTCTCTCACAAAACGCTTCTGCTTTAACAGGCATCTCCTAAAACCTGGGCAAAGCTCAAGAGGTTTTCTGCTCTCTCCTCCTGGGAATCCGCTCTGGACATCAGGGCTTCCTTGTACAGAATCTGAAGTAGGAAATCTAAGAGAACACTTGAGATTCAAACATCCAGTTACTACCCCAAAGAGCAATTAAGTGTCTGGTATTCTGACCAGGGGAAATGTCTCTCCCTCCCAGCAGAAATGTAACAGCTCTGTATTACACTGAACACTGAGCTATTTGCAATAGTCTGGCACCTTTTCTGTTACACCCCAGAAAGCTGCTTGAAACATTAACAGATTTCCTAAAAGCAAGATACAACGCTGCCACATGCAGGATTAGATTCTGGATTTGCGTTCTCCATCATAAAACCCAACAAATTAAGAAAGTGAGGTGAAGAGCAGAAGAGAAAAAGAACAGAACACTTTAAACTTACTCCAAAATTCCCTGCAGATTATTATCCACATTATTAACAACAGGCTTTAAAAAAAAAAAAATATTTAGGAGAACTTCATATTCATCTACTAAGTGGGGTATTCTTAAACAAACACCACAAAACTGCAACAAACCAATAATATAATCAGTTAAATGTTATTGTGAGGACAACTGCACAGTATACAGGCAAAATGCTCCTAGCCTCTGCATCTGGAGCAGATCGCTTCCCTGAATGCCTGGGGGAATGCTGCGTATTTCACCCAGGCGTACAGAAAGGGTGGAAGTCTACTTGTACAGACATGCCACATTCTGCATGTTGTCACCTGCATTATCAGCAACGTCCTGAACAGCAGCACAAACCAAAATATCTATTGTAGACAGCACCAGCTAGCACCCGATAGATTGCCCGTGAGGAAGAGCTGCAGACCAAATGATTGGCCTTTCCTCTTCAGCTCAAATAAACAAGCACATTTCTCTTCCAAGTACTGTTCCTTTATCACCTACATAGCTGAGTTTTGCTCCTTCTCTCCTTTCGTAACACGGCAATGTTGCTGAATGCTAATAAATTGCTAGTGCAACTAGCTTAAGCGCTAAAACTCCTTGCTAAGTAGTACCTACTTCAGCTTATCCCAGCAAGAGACTAATACTAGCTTTCAGTTTGGTTAAAATTGCCATACTTCGGAGCAAGCCAGTTGAGCCATACGTGTCTCAATGATACTTACACAATTTACTCGCAATCACATTTTTTTTTTCCAAAAGCAAACGATTTTTGGCACAAAGCTAACACTTGCTCTTTTGAGCTATTTCTACAAGGCTTGCACAAATTTTGAACTACATCTTCCATCAATCTGCGGAAATCTTTTTCATGCCTATTTCCTTCTAAGAACCAATAAAAACTAATTCTGATGCAGGCAAGAGTGTAAGAGATCTCGACAGGATGAAGTAACTGTAGGAGCAATCCTCCATTTCATAATCAAAACACTACAAGAAAAATCCTTTGAACAAAAACATGATACAATAAAAAAAATAAGTTAGACACCTTCTTTCACATTAGGACAACAGAGGAGTTCCTGAAACAACGGACATTCCACTGTCATGTTAGAGAGAAATATCAAAAAGAGGCCAGAGCTCAAATCCTTTCCCACGGTATGGCAAGATACCACTGCACTGCTTAAGTTCAGAACTGAAAACGGATACAGACCCTCAAAGAATTCCTCTTTGACAGATACAGCACCAGCCAAGAAGAGAAGATCTGTAAGCAACCCTTAACTCACATCTCCCATAACTTACGATGTCAGTGATTAATTGGCAATGGAAAAGCCTGGACAAAACTAATGTGAGACACAGAAATAAAAGTTCTGGCCATCATCATCACCTCCCCAGTCACACACATGCACATCACATGCATCCACACGCAGATACAAAATCCCAACTCTTACTGTTCCTCATACAGAAAAGAGACATCAGAAGACTGTAACAGCCCTTGAATAATAAAAAAGAAAAATTATTCCTTGTACAAACTCCAGATGAACAGTAACTATCACAGGACAAAGAAGTAGCTGTTCTTACCTTTGCACTTGCTAAAAACCCCAGAGATATGGCTACTCTGGCTCGCAGGTCTGGTCTGTCTTTGGGCCACACATAAGACAACATTGCTCGGACAATTTTTTTGGCATCTATCTCTTTCAGCTGTTGGAAAGAACAAAGGCATCACATTATAAAGAGACCCCAGGAAGCAAAGTAACAGTATAAAGAATAAATTTTATACATTTGGATCACTGCTGTATTTTATTTGATAGGCAACAGACACTTCCCAATGTTTGAGACTAGGACTGCATATTAAAATTCCAAGCCGTAAGTTTTTGTGTTTATATCCATGACGTGCTGTTAAAACAGATTAATTGTTCTTAATTCACATGTCCTCAGGAGCACAAGTATAGCCAGCTGTAAATAGAATACAGAGTAAGCCACAATTCACCATAGCTGAAATGCTTCACAGAACAAATAAACTGACCCTTCTCTTTTATCTCCTCAAGATTTCTGTACAAAATGCAAGGGCTTGGTGTTTCTCTTTCGGAAGCTTTTTAACATAGCATAAAAACAACAGGAAGGAAAATACAAAAAATAATGAAGTAACAAAAAAAACTAAGAAGGAAGTCTGAAAGGTCAACAATAAACCTAAGTAGTTTGAAGAACGTTCAGTGAGTCCCAATAGAATACAGTATTAAAAAAAATAACTAGCGTTACAGCAACTCATACACTTATGCAGATATACAAATGGAACTGAATACACAGTTCAGCTTATTTGGTTGCATTACTACAAACATAAGCATCGTCATCACAGGTCTTGGGTCATCTTATCACCTCTGCAGAGAGGTGAGAAATACTCCTGTTCTGCCGGTGTCTTTCAGGGCAGTTTCCAGAAACAAGAAGGGCAGATCTCCAGTGAGCGCCCCAGGAAGTTACGACTACAGCAAGAAAACTACTCTAATGGCCTTAACTCAGCTTCCAAAGTCATCACTTCATTTCACAGAATAGCCCCTGAAGTTGGGTAATCAGGCTTCGGGAGGCAGAACATGTACATGGCCACACGTTACCTTAACTGATCATGTCAATTTTTAATGAATTCTTCAAACAGGTTTCCCGTCTCCAAGCCTCAAATTTTGCTCTAAACAAGGCCATGAGTCATTTAACAAGTTTTCTTGAGAAACATCAGGTTTTCTGGTTGAGGTTTTTTGAGATTATTTATTTTTTGGTGGCTTTTGTTGGCTTTGGTTGTCCTATTTTTTACAGAAACACAGGTTATTTTACAGCTGGATAGATTTCTGTACCAGTTATGCTGGAGATACATTCCACTGACCTTCCAAGCTAAACATAAATATATCAGTGGAATCCTCAACCCTGCTACCCGCCCAAGAGTAAGAGCACGTGTAGTAACACGCAGTGCAAGTACCAGCAACTCCTTTTTCTGCGCTGGCTACCCTGGGGTTAACGTGAAAGACAGGAAGGTTATCTGAAAGGAGAGCAGCAAACAGCAGCTAATCTCGACACGTCAGGCAATATTTTGTAGTCTGGGAGGAGGGGGAAAAGAAAAAATTAGTCCACACACTTTAAAGATGACTTTTCATTATAGAAGTCAGTAGAACAGGGGAATTTTACAGTATATTTTAATGTTTCCCTCAGTACATTGTGTACTTTAAATGCTCCCTCCTCAAATATGAGGAGAAAAATTAGAATAGAAATTCTCTGTTAAGGTCCAGAGTGAACGAGTCAGAAGGGAGAGTTCTGTTAAAAGGTAAGAGTGTCAAAACAACCAAGGAAGCCAATCCTATAAATGTAAGCTTTTAAAAGCACCGGAAAATTTATCTCGGTGTTTCTAGTCATAGCTTCAAAGAAAACTAAAGGGAAAGAGACATTGTGTTTTGTCAACAGCTACAAATGTACTGGAGCATTACACAGTATAAGAACATTTCAAACGACTTCGAAAAAATGGCTATATGGAAGATTTGTAAGCGAAGAGAGAATGCAAAACTGTTCCTGTTGTGTCCTACCCATTCAGGAGATGGAGGTATCTGCTGCAGCATATACATGAATCTTTCCATTTGAACTAAGGATATGCATAAAGAGCAGTTCAAACATTTGGAAAATGTTTGATCACCACTTACAGGTTAAAAGGAAATTTAAAAAAAAATGGTATTGCATTCACACAAAAGATACTCGTGCAACCCGAGCAGTTCTAATTACATGTCGCTATTGGCTAGCCAGATTTTGCACAGAAAAACTATTAAAAAGAAAGAAATACTTTGGCTGCAAACAAGGAATCTATTTCCATTTCTTCATGGCTCTGAACGATGACAGAAATAAATCCGTTCAGAAAAAAGTCAGAAGGCCGCCAGTCATCTGCCAAAGGCCTTGCAAAGGAACAAGAAGAAATATCAAAGGAGATGCGAAATGCACATGTATTACATCAAAGTTTACCATGAAATAAATGTTACTGTTGTACGGAAACAGGAGTTGAAAACGGTTTAAATATGCAAGTGGCAACACTAAGAATTAAAATGAGCAATCTGTTTAATGGACTCAGGCCCTTTTTTGATTCTCTGTGGTATATAAAAAGGGTAAGGGATGCATTTATTTTACCTCCTTTTAAGTGGTGAGAATGTTTTTTATGTTCTTCCAAGGTTTATTTCTATAGAAATGGAAGGAACGGAAGGAAAAGTATTACAAATCTAATATAGTGGGGAGCAAAGAAGAAAAACCTTTTTTTTCCCCCCTTTGTGAATGCAGCATAATTTTAAAACACACTGCCAAACACTCAAGACTATTTGCAAAGGAATGAGCACTGACCATCTTTCTGTCCCCCCTACCCATCCCATCCAGGTTCTCGATCTTTTGAAACACCTAAAGAGGGGAAAAAAAACCACAAAAAACCGAACATCATTGTTCCTCTTCACAGTCTCCAAGCTTGAGTAGTGCAAAGTGTTTGCTGGGCTGACCCTGTGACTTCATGGATAAAGCCTATACCAAGATGATGAGCTATCAGAAGCATGATGGAAGAAAATGGTAGTTTGACTTGCATTTAAGATGTCGTTGCTGATGAAGAAAAAAACAAAACACCAGCCAGTTCTGGCTCCCTGTGTACTCACTCAGGAAGCTGTATTATCCTCTCTATTGTACTAGTACAAGCTGTCTTACATCTGCACGAGGTTATTCCACAAACCACTAACAGCTTGCTTCCTCCCCAGCTTTCTCCTCTTTGCAGCACTCAGTTGTACAGTGCCAGCCCCTTTCTCGCAACACCTCTGGAGCTCTTGAAACACCTTAACGAACTGATTCCATTCGTGAAACCGGGAGAAAACTCTTCAGCGTTTGCTGCACGGTTTCATCTCAGTAAAGAGTCAGATAAACCTAAAAATTCAGTAGGATGAGAAGAAGCATAGCTCAGAACAGAACTCAGTTGTTTGTTTTTTTTAATACCAGGAGGCATTCAGATTGTTTCAGTCTGTGATCTGCAGCCGGCAACGAGCGAAGCAGCAGTGGTTGTTTGGGAAGGGCTGTTCCCACCATTTGGACACGATATTTTTCAGCTACGTCACTTCACACTAGCTCACGATCTGACCATACATACAGTGACTTATGTAGCAAAACACTAAGGTGAGGAAGGAGGTAGGATTCTTAGTTCGGTTGTCTTATCAGCTTAAATAAATGTCAAACTAGGGCCTGAATCTTCCTTCCAAACTTTGGGGAAAAAAGCATTGTCTTTTTTCTTCAAACTACCCATCCCTTCACAGAAGGCAAGCAATGACTAGCAAACTAAATAGCAACTGAGTGAAACGGGGGTAGGGGAAGGCTAATTATCAGCGCTCCATCGTGACAATCCATCTTTCCGTAATAAAGCAATATACGTCTGCTTAGCAACAAGTCACACACCACAGTTTTTATTCCTGTCTATTCTGTGTACAAAAGACTAACACAAAAAACCCCACCCAGAAGTGGCAAAGAACAATACTGTTTTCAGTTTCAGTATTCAGCGTATCAGCCACCGCTGCAAGTAAAAATTATTTTGTAAAAAAGACGTGTAAGCCTCTCTCCTAGTTACTGGTGAGATGAAGGTAACGTGCCCTTCATGTTCTGTGCTTATCCTTAGTATTCACTTCTGTACGCTCTGAAGCTGCTATGAAAGGGGCAGTTTAAAACATCAGTCCCAAGTCAGTTACCACTATGAACAGGCTGGTTTGTCAAAAAAGTTTTGGAAGAGAGAAAGGTGTAATACAGCTGACATGTATCACCAGCAGTTTTTCTAAAAGCATAATCCTAGGGGGAAAAAAATCTTGCTTGTGGTAAATTAGCACTTCTACACACTTGTGTTTGTGTGGCAAAAGCCCTTCCACGCAAACCCAATACAACACGGATACAAGTGTGTGCACACACGAGCGCAAGAACTGCACTTGCAGCATCATATTTCCTTCACTTTTGCTGAGCTCTTGGCTTTTGCACCCAATGTTACTCTGTGTTTTTTCTACTCTTCAGACATTTTACCTCATCCACAGCTAGCTCTTGCTGGTTTCTCCTGGACAATCCGTAACAGCTGGGAATTGTTTGGACAGCAGCCTTAAATGACAATGTCCTACATTAACTAGATTAGAGCTCAATTTATTGAAATAAAAAAGTCAGGGGATTGGCTTATACAGGAATAGCTGCAAGTCATGGGTGAACAGAGAATGCCACTGGAATATTTACACTGCCTAGCAGAGTAAGCAAATATCAGCTGGCATCAAAATTTCTGGCTAACATTAAAACACCATAGGACTATCTTAAGGAACATCCACTGTTCCTTAACTTTACTAGTGTTTTGGTAAACAGAACCTTCCATTTCCTTTCTGACCAGAGAAAACCCTGAAATTAAGTTTCTGAATAATGCCACCAAACTGTAGACCTTTGAGAAGTACTAACTCCAAAGAAAATGCACGATGATTAAACATGTAATACCCATAACGATTAAACAGATTTGTCCTGGAAGCTGCCCATCACATGCAAGGGGTTCAGTTGAAAGATGTCTGCATCTCAGTAAAGAGGTTTTTTTAAAGAAAGAATAAAGAGCCCCCTGTGGTATTTTTGAAGATAGGTCAGTGGTGAAGTTGAGTCTGTGAAATGGATTTGCAACTGAATCGTAAGAGGGTGAATTCATCCTGTGTATATTAAAAAAAAAATATTTTCCACGGAGTTGCAAAGAATGAAGGTACGACAGCAAACAGGAAACAGTCAGTCATTCAACACACCCAGGTGAACAGAAATTTTAGTAGGAAGAAAACCCCCAAGAACAAATAATTAAGCCCAAGAGATGCGCGATCACCAAAGCGACAACACAAGGGATAATACTCTCCTCCCATTTACAGGAGAAATACAGTCCATAGAAACTACATTCCATGACAGAGACAATAAGAGTAAACACAGAGGATAGTCTGCTAACTTCAAAGTCTGTTTTGCTCAGGAAATCTTTGAAAGAGCCTGTATCTGTTGCAAGGAGGGTTTTAAAATTAGTCTGAAGTTACTGTTACATGCAGAGCTAGCAGTACTACTGACTGAAGATTTCTGATTATTGTTTCCCCTGCGCTTTATTTCTACTATCCTGGATGTCAAGTCACACGGAAGTATCAGTCACAAGAATAAAAACACCACAATAAATTACAATGGAACATAATTTCCATGAAAAAAATCTTACATAACATAGGCCAATTTCAAAGGAGTGTGTGACACTAAGATTATATTTTCAATAAAATAACAGTTATTACAAACATTTGGTGATTTAAGAGCTGGTAAGCCTACACCAACAATCAAACAGTATCTGCTCCGCTACAGTGTTCACGTATCTGCCAATACAGTTTTTCCACAAATTGTTGCTCAGTCTTCAGCTTTTTTTTTTATTTTTAAGGCAGCTGAGCACATTTTTTATTTAAAAAGCAATACTAATTAAGGAATTTTTTTACCCCTTCCTTTGGATCTGTGTGAAGCCCTCCACCTGCATGACCATGCCAACACATTCTCTTTTCTATCAGCCGCCACCTCGGGAGGATCTGTGTGAAAACAAAAAGTCAATTTGCAAGAACCTCAGGAAACATGCACGTAAAAGGCAACAGAACGAAACACTACTGGTCTGTTTTCCCTCCCCCATCCTCCAACTGGATCAGCCTGCTTTAATAAAAGATATTAGCACGCTCTAAAAAAAATCTTGTCTCGCTGAAGGAAACAATAGTAAAAAAGGGACTATAAATCTAGTGGTGAAAAGCATGTTCCAAGCAGCCAGGAGGTAAAGATAACAGAGCCTTAAATATTTCAGCTAAAAGGACAAAAATATCCAGTTAAAAGAACTGAAACGTGGAGTAAAGAACATAGAAAAGAAAATTAATTTCTGGAGGATAACTGTATACTCAGGTGCATTTACATATGAAGTGGAACACACTTTAGCAATTAGACTCTTTCCATGTACATAAAGATTAACTTCATTTGGAGGCAAAAACAAACAGGTAAGTCGGCTTTACACTTCTCTTTCCTATCAGGATGAGAACAATCTACTGGCACCAGCCAACAGGTACAGGTTCACCTGGTCCAGAGCCGCCCTGCAATCCACGTACAGCATGTACGGGGGCAGGTTGGGCAAAGAACCTGCTTTATAAAAAACAAACCCGCACTTCTGTTACCACATGGCCAAGATTCCCTGCTAAAAAAAAATGAGAATATTTCTGAACTTATTAATGCACGTAGATGTACTAAAAAATATCAACTCACCACCACTAGGCATTTCTCCAAGTCCAATTTCAAAGCGCTTCCCACAAACAACGGATGTGTTAAAGCTTTTCAAAGAACGCCTGCATTTTGTTTAAAATATTTGCTACGTGTTGACAATTTCTGGGTTCAAGTTATGTAAAAGCTCTTTAGGCATCTCATTTTATGTACATGGTTTGATAGCAGACCTCAGGGTTTCTCAAATCAGTATTTCACTTTTCATATTTTAAAAAAAGGCATTGTAAAAAACAATCTAGATAGATTTAATGCTTTGAAGTCCCAATGACCCTTGAAAGATTTTAGCTGCTTAAGTCAGTTCTGAGAGTGAGGGGTTTTTTCTATTAAAAAAAAAAGTCAAAAACCAAGACAAATACATTTCCTAGTTTCATTCAAGCAAAGTGTGTTACTTAGAAGTGTGTCATAATTATTCCATGAACAGTAAAAATTGCATCTTCCTGACATTTACATCAGTGTTAAGGCAAGCAGACTGCTTAGGAACAAGAGCCTGACATACTTACACTCAAAATGTGAGAATAAATTTCCACGGTTTCTTGATATTCCACAACCTAAGCAGAATTTTGCAGTAATAAAGCCCTATGTACTCAAGAAATACTCACAGCCTTCTACACACTGGTATTTTCTATGCCTGACAACATAAATCTAAGTATCAACGCACAAAACCTAGATTTTTAAGAAGTCTTTTTTGTAAGTTACTGTATTAGCATTAGTTTCTAGAGATTCAGAAAGACTTCTTGAGGCGAGTGAAACAGCCTGAAGCTTCTAAGCAAAGTTATCTCCTTGTCCAGAGACAGAAACCTAACTTGCCATTTAACCGGCTGCACTTCAAAACTGTTAATGGTGAGGTCTAAAAAAAAAACAACAAAAAACAAAACACCAAACCACAACAAAACACAGAAAACCAAAGAGCAGACTAAACTGAAAGATGCTCCAAGGGCTTGAGTTTCCTCTGACATGCAAGCAGGATGAAAAACAATTTATACCTACCTCTGAAGCCTCTAATAATGGCCTTGAATAATCTCCCCCTGGACTGTGCCATGATCTTTGCTTGCAGACTGGTAGAATCTACAGAATAAAAAGGGAAGGAACAAAAGTGAAAATGGAGTCATGCGGAACATGTACTTTACATTCAGAGAATATTCATCTAGTTTATGTAAACAAGCATAACATGAAAACAAGGTAGATGGCTTTGTTTTTAAACAACTGACCACAAAAAAAACCCCACCACACTGGTGGGGAGCAGCTGTAAACTAAATTACATTCAACCATTAAAAATGCTAAGCGACACTGAGCCTCTCCCTTCCCCGAATCCCCACTCCCATCAGACTTTGTTTCTTTTGTATGACGAAAGCCCAAAGTTTTCCCTTTCCTCTCATTTTAATTTTCTCCCAGGTTGCCTAACTCTTTTGTTCTGTTTTTCTTTATGAATTCTTATTCTTATGCTTACAGATTCTGCCATTTCTGATTCCTCTTAGCTCACCTGATGCCATGTTCGTCTCATAGACCACAAGGCTAATCAAAGCTGCAGCTCTGGACTGGGAAGCACTGGGACTACCAGAAATCAGAGCACTGCTGACGACAAGTTCTAGGTAAGCAGGACACAAGATACCCAATATTCACACATCGATCAATGCATCTTTACAGACAAACTGCTAGGCACCAACCGTAGCATGCTTTACCTCCCACACTGAAAGCGATTCATTTTCCACAAGTTTCAAAGGACCATTTATTTTCCTTAGATGGACTAGCTGGCAGCGCTCGCCCAGTGGCAAAACAGGGACCTCTCTCTCAGTTAGCAACAACGGTGTTGCATCATCTTTGACACATTCAGTATTGTATCTTTTACTGCTCTGTTGCAATATTAAGCGTACAGCTCACGCTATATAAAAATCACTAGCACAGAGCAAAATAGCAGAACTACTCGTCAGCCCAAGGCAAAGGACAAACGTTGAAAAGGAAAAAAATGACAAAACTTGATCATAAAAAAGGGTATTTTAAACCTTGACAGCAGCACTGTCATATTTTATACCTTCCCTCAAATATCCCTTTGCTCTTGTCCCAAGACACATACCGTAAGTTAGAATTTAGTCAGCCATTTTTAAGAAAATTAAGATCATTCCCCCACAAGTCACCACATAGGACCTGTTTATTTCAAACATTTCCATTTTATGACATTACACACAAAGGAATGTCTAGAACTGTACGTTTTGCACTTAGAAGAGCTGACTGGCGTGGGTGAACTGCCCTGATACTTCCAAGATCTGGGTTAAATGGAGGAGCTGCATGTGTAAAGCACTTCACTGTAGATACACCCATAACTTTACAGTTTCATGTCAGCGCAGAGGATTCCATCTAAACTGATATGCCCTCCGTATGAGCAGTGGCAGTTTCATAAACTGAAAATAAAATCGAAAAAGAGAAGGACCTCAAGATGCACATCCCAAGTTACTGCAAATCCATGTAACCACTACAAAGGCACGGTTACTTCGGGTAACAGTTCCCACCAACATGCAAGAGGAGGAGTAAGCACTCCGAGCAGTAACTACTACCGTGGCATCTGGGAAGTACCTAGGATCCAACACGAAATTAAGTTGTCCAACCAAGCCAAAAGGCAGCACGTTCTCTAATTCAGCAAAGGCAGTTACAGCAATACAAGTCCACCTGCCTCATCGGTCAGAGGCCATTTAGCAGCATGAATTAAATTATGACATTTTAGGATTTATAGTAGAAGCATGATCCGGGCCGAAAGGCTTGTTACCAACAAGTCCTACGTTCCCACCCAGGAGATGGAGTTCCTGTCTCCTACAGCCTAGAGCACAGTCAGCATACTGAACTCTCAGCAAAGTTCTCTTCTGACGGACGTACGAGACAACATCACAGAAACAACTTCTATTGAAGCACCAGGAGATCTAGTCTCACCTACTGCATTAGCCCATAAACCGTCATGAGGCTGAGATGAATACAGAAAAAAAAGGAAAAAAAAGGATGAAAAGACTCGCACAAGGTGCAAGTTCTTATTTTCAACCTTGAGCCTGAAGAGTGGAGGTTTCAACCCTCTCCCAAGCTCCTGCTAAAAACCAAATCTCAGCAAAGAAATAAAGAAGTAATCAAGGTGAACAATCTATTTCTCTGACAAGTCCTCTGGCCATCACAGTATTATTAGCAAAACTGTCCAAACGAGCAGGACCGCAGCTTACGCTGGCGCTCCCCACATGTCCTGCAGACAGACCTGGGACTCCACTTGCCCTAAAACTCTTTCCCGATAGATTTAAGGCTACAAAGGAAAGGCATACTTGAACCTTGTTGCAACAGATGAAAGGAGCAGGAGCAAGTCCTGCTTATTTCTGAATTTAAGAAATTATGCAGGGTACTTTAATTCTGGCATTTCCTAACTTCTGAATGCCTGCCTCTGCACCATTATGTTCTTTTAATGTATTTTTAGATATCATTCTATATACTCTAAAGAATGAAACAGATGTCTAGTACTGATTGCACATAAAAGTCATATTGCCACAGTGTCATGACTGTTGGTAGTAGCTTAAATACTATAAATGCAAACAAACAACAGGGATTAAACACATTTGCACAAGGTCAAATCCACACTTAGAAGCTTCTCCCTGGAGTATGTCACACTCTGGTCCAGACATACTGCACTAATCTAACGGGGTGGGGTTTTTTAAACTAACTGTAAGAGAGAAGATAACAAAAGGTACAATGCAAGTAACTGTGCAGCATCCAAGTCCCACTGTTAATTTTGCTCAGTTTGCAAGGCAAGAAAAGAAAAGATGAATAGTAAAGAGCAGAGGAAGACGAGAGAAAAGGCGAAAATATTCTGGCATAAATACAGACTAAACCGTTCACCAATATGAACAATACAAACTTCACTGGAATTGCTCTGTACACACACCCAGGGCAAATGAAACCAAGAAGGTTAACAAAAAGATACCTTAAGGAGTTTCCCCTGTAGCATCTTGCTAATACACCCTCACATTTGGTGTGTTTGGTAGGACATGCCTCAGCGGCAGAACCGAAAACCCACACAGCATCACAGCAGACACCCCAGCACACACCCCAGTACCCCCTACTACAGGGAGTGTCGCTCCAGGAATTTCAAATACTCCCTTACAAAGCAAACACCTGTCAGTAAAGACTATTAACTAAGAGACTGCTCATTAATAGTTCCCATGCATCAAGCTGCTCACCTACACCATCAAAGTTGCTAAATTCTTTTCTCTAAACATACACGGACATGCAAAATGATGTCTAGACAATAAAAAACAATATAATTTTACAGGACAGACCAGGCTTCAGGCAAAATATAAACAAGTTTAATGAAAATACCTGAAACTTCTCTCACAACCACTTCCAGAGCATGAGGTATTATTAAATTATGCAGAAGAACACGGTCTTTATCACCTCACGTGGCAGCTGGAAGGACAAGATAAAGCAAGGGGAAGAAAAAAAAAAAGTCTCTTCTATTTTTTTACTATTACACTTAGAATAATTTACAAAGCCCCACTTTCTACACCTGCCAAAGCCCTCTCTGCAAGACACTGCTCAGTATTTCTTGACTTATACAGATTCCTAGTAAAATAACTATCCTCAGTTAAAGGCTGTTGGACCTTTCCACCCAAACGCTATTTTCCACCCATTTAAGTTTTAGATGGAATTGAATTTGCCATTGCTTTTGTTTAGGATGCGGGCAAACTGCTCTACAAAAAAACCCCTAAGCTTCCTAGAAAAAAAACCCACAATCTTTTCTTGGTTACTTCTCGAAGTTTACCAAGCAGGGCACACCCGACACGTCCGTTCTCTCCATTACTACTCAGCAGAGAACCTAAATTAGAAAATTTTGCCACGATGAACCCCTGCCTACTCCAGCCGCAGGAGGGTGAACTGGAGGAGCTACATTTACAGAAATACAAACTGATCTCGATATGAAGAAATGGAGTCTGATCGCAGTTCCACAATATTTATGATATCTGTTTTTCCCCCCTCCGTAAATTTAGCTATTTTCCTCTCCAGGATACGACTGTTACATGTTGTCTTCCTCAGAAAAACAAGACTCTAATCAACACTACTGAAAACAAAATCTAAGTGCGAGGGAAGAAAGCCATGGATCTGTAACACAACAGCACCCAAACAAGTCAACTGTACTTGAATCTCATTGTACCAAGTGCCACAGAAAATAGATATATTGTATTATAACACAATTAACTGTAAGCTTAAAAATAAAGCTTACAACCAACATAAAGCAATGAAGAAGGGGTGATCAACTACTACATGGATGCAAAGAAGAGTAAAAGGATGACAGGCAAGAGTTTGAAATCATCTCTTCCAAAGAGAATGGTTAGTAACTTTGCTTTTATGGTCATATTTCACCAGAGCTTTTTCCTCCCCTTAATCCCATTGTTTCTCACGAGTTAAGCTGTGGCTACACCGTTTACCTGCCTGAGCCGTAAAAGGCAGAACTCTTGACTGGTACAGCTACACGGTCACAAACCGCTGCTATTTGCACAGTTCCATCAATAGAAGCAGAACTGTGGTTGCGCAGTTGATTTTAACTCACAAAAGTGGTTTTCCTACAGCAGTGGAAAGCACCGTGCTGCTGGCAGAACCCTGTCACAGTAGGTGAGCCCCCCGCGGGAAGGCCCTACTTGCGTTCAACCTTATTCCCAGATACGCACGCAGCTTAGGACCACGGCAAACAAATTTGGTTTTAACTGCAAAACCAGGTGTGTTTCTTCAATTTTTTTTAATATCTAGAAAAGCTTTCAGAACAAGCCCATTGAAAATATTTACAGCCCTCAGCATATAAGCGTAACAAAATAATTAAATAACTGATGCTAAAATAGGATGCACATACTTGCTCCCAGAAAATTTTTTAGATGCCGAATTACCCAATTTATGTTAAAAAAAAAAATAATAAAAAAATCAATGGCTAATCACACCAAAATACCACCTGAAGTGCCTAGACAACTTCTGACAGCCACTTCTGTTGGTGCAGGCACAGTATTCCCTAAACGAGCTGAAAAATGAGAAGAGGAAAAAAAAAAAAGGAAACAGAAATCCGAGGACAGTGCATTTTCCTATTTTCCTCTGTCAGCAAATTTAATTAAATGTTAAAAAAAAAGTCATATCAACTAGTCCCACAATTTCGAAGGCCATTATAACCAAAAACTGCAGAACACCGAGTCTGAGCCTCCTGCCAGAAAACAATCAAATAAAGAGGCAGCACACTTTATGTAGGTGTGTTGTGCAAATCTGTCACGTGGCACAAAGACTTTCTTTAACAAACCGTAAGATCTTGCTTGTGCATTTAATGAATTCTAATTTTCCTCCAAATAGAACTTGATGCTGAAGTGACTTTTAAGTCACTTTTATCACCAGACTGTAAAAATAAAAATGTGTAATTGACCACTTTCTAACACAGAAATGCCGAGAAATTAAAACGCTGAAGAAATTAGTACATATTTATACACTACAGACATAGCCTCAGCTTTCTAGTTCAAAAAATCTAGTGCAAATCAATATTTAGCAACACGTGGCAATTACAACTTACCAGCAAGAATTACCATTTCTCACGTTAGGTTTATAATTAACACTTCTGTACGTTACCACGATAACATTCCTGTTTATGTATTCACTAACATCTGAACTCAGTGTCCAGAAACACCGGCCAATACTGACTACTTGGTTATATTTTAATGTATCCAAATACACGGGGAAAGTATTTTGTCTGCTCCAACTCTCAGCTTCTTGTCTTGCACAAATTTCAAAACTAAGATTCCCAAAAATTTACTATTTCAGCAGATGAGATGAGCAGAACTAAGTAACGTGAACTTGGCTGTAGCCTGTGACAGAATTCTGCCTGTCAGGGGCAGGTGATGACGATAAGCTGGCCATAAACAGTGGTGCTCGGGGGGGGGGG
>VWZZ01008135.1:53669-100874 GCA_013399095.1 Psophia crepitans | reverse complement strand
ACCCACCTCCCCGCCCCGAAACATATACGTCACCGCCCCGCCCCAATCCTGCCCTTCCCCCGCCGTGCGTCCAATCGTGATCGGCGCGTTCACCCCGCCCAGGGAGCCGGTCACGTGTGCGGAAGGGCTCCTGTGGGCGGCGCGTGCGCCGTAAGTGCCCCGCGATGAGGGGGCGGAGCCGCCGGCACGAGCAGCCGCCGGTGAGGGGCCGGGGGTCTCAGGGGGGGCGGCTCTGGGGTAGGGTCCGTGGGGCGGCCCCGTGGGGGGCGAGACGTGGGGAGGGGTCCCGTAGATCGGGGGTGAGGCCTGGGGAGGGTCCCGGTGTGGGGCGGCGGTGACCTGGGGCGGCAGGGCCCTGACCGGGGGCAAGGCCGCGGGGGGCCCTCGGGGTTCTGTGGGATGAGCAGGGAAGGGCAGGTCCGGGCGTCCCGCAGGCCTCGGTGGGCTCCGCGCCCTGGGGGTGCCCCACGCAGGCACGCTGTCCCCGGCTGGCTGAGAGGTGTCGGCCAAGCTGCCTGGCTTGGTCCGGTGCGCCGGGCTCCAGCGCCTCGGGCCGCGGAAAGGCGCTTGGCCCCTTCTTCAGAGCGCTGGTCTGGTTCGAGCCCAGCGAGCCGCGCTGCCCGGCTGGTTGCTGTCCTCTGTGTGTGTGTGTGTGTGAGCTTATGGGCTGGCTGGGTTGTTCAGTAGTGCCCGGAGCTGGGGCAGCTTGTGCTGGTGGGGTGTCCTGGCTGGCATGGGTGAGTAGGAGCACGTGTGGGACTGTGAGGGGTTTGATAAAGCCCTGAAACAATTCACCTGTGTGTAATTATTTATTGACTCCGAAATCTTTCAGAAGGCTTGGGTTCTTCCTCTTCCCTGTAATTCGAAGACAATGTGAAATTCCCCAAATAATTCTGCGTTGGAAACCTTGGTACATGTAACAGAACTTCGTGTATTTTAATTTGTCTGTTATTTCTTTATGTGAGCTTATGAGGAAAGACTGCACGCTGGGTTTTTACGGTTTTCATTTGCGGGAGGCACATGCTCTCTGACAGTAGTAGCTGCCTGAGAAGCAGTGGTGTAAGATCATCCTGGAGGCAGGCATTCTTCCTCTTGAGGTTTTAGTGTTGAAACAGCCCCGCTGGCTGTTTGGGGATGGTGAAGTTTGGTCGTCACGTGCTGTGAGAAGGCAGGGCCTTTTGATTACTTTTAAACTAGTTTAACAGGCATGAGAACTTTCTGTAGGGTATTGCACCAAGTGTTGTCTGTGGAGGGGGTACATCTGTCCAAAGGGCATGACCCTGCCGAAATCCTCTTTTGCTCAGATACCAGAGGACGGGTATGCAAAAGCTGACTCGAGAGTTCCTCCTCTTTCCCACAAAGCTAATGCAGCTTTATGATGTTTCCCTAGGTTAAAGGCAACAGAAGTTGAAAACGCCCTCCTGGCTTTGCTCCGAGCCTCCCCACCATCCCCGACATGGCTGGTGGCATTACTGATACAGGAGAGCTTTACTCTCCCTATGTAAGTACCGCTCTTCGGGGTTCTGCTCCCAAGTCTGTTCAACATCCTCTTCTCAGTGTTGCCTTTTCATTTCCTGCTTCCCCATGGACATGACTTCAGTGCTTCAGGAGATGATGGAGGGCAAAGAGTACTTAAAAATGCTTAGTGCTTGTAATTGTTGGGGTTTTTTACAACGCAGATCACTTCACAGAATGTAAAGGGATGATGTCAGCTTAAGGCGTAGTTCTGAAAGTGTTAAAACCAGCTTCATGCTCTTGCATCCTTCTGCCCAATTTCCTTACATCTTATTAATGTTTTCATCAAGCCAAACTGTCATGTGAAGCCAGCATACACAGGGGATGTCATGACATGGAAACTATCCCACTGTGCTGCCTTTTTTTTTTTTTTTTGGTTCTTTATATAAACACTTCCCTCTGAATTTCCCAAAGCTTACTTATTTGTAGCTGTTGTAGTAATTTGTTCTAAACCACTTAATTAGTAATCACGAGGTTTCCTCCTTGTAATGTGGTGTCCCATGAAACTGCAGAGCCAACTGCTGCTTTCCTATGTTACTGGAAATACTGGTTTTCATAGCCACAGGTGTTCATATAATGTTGGCTTTTAAAAACAGCACTCTGCAACCTTTTTTTTCCTCCCTGAAGTGAACTCACTAAATATAGAACCAGTCCTGAAATCTGCATGTTGGCTTTCGAATGTCTAAAAACTTTCATTCCCTTGTTAATGGCTGAATTTAGAACAACTGGATATTACACTGCAGAAGTAGGTCACAACAGAGAAAACAGAACAGGACAGTAACTGGGATGTCTGGACCCTAAAGGATTAGCGTCACCTACTCTTATGTTACTATGCCAGTGTTGCATGAATTTCCTAGAGTCTAATCTCAAAGGCTATGGCTCTCATCTTTCGCTGGAGATACCTAGCCAGACTGAATACACGGGCACCATTTACATCTCTGTCTACCTGACCAAAGTCAAGGAAAATCACCTGACTTGTTTAGGGTTTTTTTATTATTTTCCAAGAGTCCTTCACTGAAGCGTAAGTCATGGCGCTGGACACTTGAGTTGTGTTCAGGGAATGACATCTCTGCCAGCTGAATGAAAAGAACTTTCCTACATGCTGCAATGGCTGATTTTTTTTATTGGTCTAGGGGACTCATCAAAAGCGGAATTTGCTGTGCTCATGTCAGTGAGTGAAGGGCGGGCATGCTCGCAGGGTCTCTGGGGAACAGGGTTCCTGACATTGATTGCTCCACACCCAGAAAAGAGTACTCAGACAGTTCTTTACTGGCTCTCCTCTGGAGACACTCTGACCTAGATAAAAAAAAAAAAACAAAAACCAAACCAAAACACAACAACTTCGAGGCAATTTTTGATCTTGAGTTCAGCTAAATTTGTAGCCGGGGGGTCCTGTCCAGGTGCACAGTTATCTTTTGCCCCAGGCAGACAAAAGCTCATTGCAAGAGAGGATAAAATTCTCTCCCTTCCAGAAGTAAAATCCCTTCTTCACAGTGTGCTTGGCTGCTCATTGATAAAATGGCAAGCAGGCTTTGCATTGGAATTGTTTGGATATTCCCTGTGTGGGTAAGAATAGAGAGCAGCAATACATTCTGAGAGGTAACCTGTGTATGTAGTCGTAAGTACTTGGGTTCAGGTCAGAAACCGAGGAGACCCCACCCCACAGTGTAGACCCTTCTGGTAGAATGCAGTGGATTTGAAGACAAACAAGTGCACAGCTTATGTGCTTTCTAACTTTAAAAGTTAGAAAGAAAGCAAAAAAATAAAAAATAATTAGAAAAATGGAGAGGAATATCAGTTTCTCCCAGAGGTGTGCTGCCACTCACTTTGCTCTCTTTGGTTATCAGTCCCCTCCTTTATTTCCAGTATGGGCTTGCTTCTACCCTGCTTGCCCAAAAAATTGCTGTCTCCATTTAAACCAGTGCGTGTGTGAGCTCTCTTGGGTGATCTCTGGCACTGCTGCACACTCACGTTGGGTTTTGCGGATGATTGCAGGTTGGTCTGGTTTATATGTTCAACCTCATCGTCGGAACAGGAGCCCTAACCATGCCGAAGGCCTTTGCGACAGCAGGGTGGCTCGTCAGCCTCATTCTCCTAATGTTCCTGGGGTTTATGAGGTAGGATGCGAGTGTGTGTCTTTAGGGGATTGGAGGGTTCAGTTGGGTGGGGCTGTAAGGACAGTGCAAAGAGTTTTGCCGCTTTTCTGAGCGATCCTGTCCCTCTGCTGCTTGAGCATTGGTCTCTGCAGTTGTGTTGCCTGTGTTACTTGGGGGGATGTGTTTTCTGCCTGTGGAGAATGTGGTGCTACAGCCCCTTTCCTGACTGATGGGAAAGACTTTTCTCCAGTCCAAAGTCTTCTGGGACATTTCTCCCAGCTTCTGTTTTTGACACTGCCCTTGCTGTGGGTACATCACAGGTACTCAGCTTTAACTTGCAGATGTGATGCAGACCTGTTGTGTTAGCTTTCTCTTGGCTTCTGGCAATGCTCTGGGCAGCTGCAAGTGTCAGGAAAACAAATTACTCTATAGCCGCGCCTGTCTTATCCCCCCACACCTTTGCTGCTTGGGACCTTGGAACTGGTCTCATGATTTTCACGCTGGCTTGCCACAAGCTTCTGCCCAGATGTCTGCCTGCTGGAGCAGCAGGTGGAGCTGAAGGCTGTTGCTACAGCACTGATGTCTAAGTAGTTATTAATAGAATTGCCATCTTCTGTTGGGCTGTGAATCCCTCCTTGCTTGGTTTTAAAATAAAGCAAAACCAAAATCCCCCTCCTGCTGTTTGTAAGAATGGAACATAAAACTTCCCTTCTTGTCAGTAACCAGCTTTGTCAGCCTGAACGTGCCTTTGATTTGGAGGCAGAGCTTTTTGGATCTGTTAGGTGCTGCTATATAGACGTACTGTGTGGTCAGTACTGACTGTAGTAATGCTTGTAAGTTCCCCACCTCAAAGCTATATGCTGCAGAGGCTTAATAAAAGGTAAATTGTGGGAGCTTTGGAAGCAATTTCTTTTAGATACATCAGTTTTAAAGTATAAATTCAGTGTATGAAACTCGGCACCAGCAGATAATCCTTCAAGGTCAGGAGAGAAGCACAAACCTCCAAAACTGCGGTGGATTAAACTGAGAAGACACAGCTCGAAGTACTCTGTGTCTTGGGAGCTGCGTTGCCCTCTTGCTTTTGTTCTGGTGCTCCTGACTTCCTCCTGCCTGCTGGGGACCCTTCAGTGCAAGAAGAGTCTAGGTGGAAATTGCTACATGGGTCTCGGGACAGGGCTGTTTTCTTTATTCTTGCAAAACTAATCTTTCATTTGAGCTTGGTAAGTGAGCCCAGTTCTTGAAGCAGTGAGAATCCTCTTTAAAGCCTTAAATAAGATTGATTTGAGATTGGTACGGTGTTTTTATTACAGGACTGGTTTTAGCTGAGATAATGATATACCTTCCATCAATGGCTCTTGCTGTCTCCCTGGACAGTTTTTCCCCTGGCCTCCAGTGAAGTGTATTTGCATGCATGTGTGATCTGCTCCTTGGTCTTGTATTGCTGCTTTGCTTCTGTTGCCATGTATAAGATTCTTTAAAAGACCGTAGTACCTTTGCCACAGGCCCTAACAGATAAGCTGCAGAACAGTACTGTGTTCATCCTGGGCCCTAACAAGAGGAAGGAAGCTTGCTTTCTAACAAAGGGGAACGTCCTCTTGCCTTACTCAGCCCACAGAAACACTAGGAAGGTGCCATCCAGATCTAAGGTGTCATCTTATATCTGAAGACATGTTACACTTTACTCATTTGGTGGTCTGCTTGAACACCTTAATCTCAAGAACAGAAAGGAACAGTAAACAGGTAAAATACTGTACCAGCAACACAGCGTGTGTGGGGAGCTGCTGAAAGGGTTGTTTTGGCTTGTTTGCCCCTTGAAACAGAGGGGAATAATCCTCCATCTCACTTCAGTGACAGTTCTTGACTTTTATTGATATCGATTGAATTTCTCTAGCTATATGACTACAACCTTTGTGGTGGAAGCCATGGCTGCTGCAAATGCCCAGCTGCGATGGAAGAGAATGGAAAAGCGCAAGGTTTGTGTGGGTTTTAACTTTCCATTTTCTTTGGTTCTTTTATCCTGTAGGACTTGCCTGAGATTCTTCTGCATCTCTGCCTTGCCTCATTAGTAACTCTAAAGGAATAAATTTCTACTGTACTTAACTTTGCTGTATAATATATGGCTGTTAGTTCCCTGTGGGGTTGCTCATTAAAGACAGGATTTTCTGCTCCTGCTTTGAAAAATCTCTTGTGCTGTTCACATTTCTTACTGATTCTGCTCTCCTTGCCCAGAAGCACTGCTCAGTGAATGTGGAGAGGTGGCAGCCAATATATTGGTGCCATTTGGGGTGTGCTGAGGTCTATAAATCCTTGCTGATCTCAGGTCGTTTAACTGGGACAGGCTGAAATGTCCTTGCTGTCACTCGGGCTGTATCCCAGGGAGTGGACAGTCCTGAAGTATGTCCTTGCTGTAAAACTTGCTTGTGGTTTTTTGAATCCTGGCTTTAGTGGCTTTTCTGCATCAGCATGAGGCATAACTGTTTGCACTGATTTAGATCCCTGCCTCGATGTTAGTGGGTTGGAGTAGGAGCTAGACCTGTCTGCTCTTAACTAAGACTATATATATTTGCATTTTTTCTAGCAGTTCTGTGACCTTGCAGACCTGCCAGAAGTTTCTAACTTGCTTGTGCCACATATCACTACACAAATTGGACACTATTGCTGTGTGCATGACCTAGGCTTGGACAGCAGTGCCTGTCACACACTTCAGCCTCCTCTGCTAGTGCCCTCTTCTGCCCTCTACAGCACCCCAGGCCGATGGCTCCCTGGTATCATCTTTGCTTGCATGTCCTGCCCATCCCTGTTTGTGACCTTCCTTTGAATTTCTGGAAGTGAGACCATGACGCTGGTGGTGCCACAGCTTGTACTGTGGGTAGTGGACATCTCAGCAGTGGTCTGGTTTTTTTCTTCCAGGAGGATGATGATGAGGATTCTTCCTCTGGAGTATCTGACAGTGATGTTCTCCTCCAAGATGGCTACGAGCGAGCAGAGACACGACCTATTCTGTCAGTTCGTAAGTACCCAGTTCGTGCTTTCACTGGATCCGAGACCTCTTCTCTGCAGACAGTGTCCCAGTGGGCTCCAGCAAGTGGAGCAGGACTCTTCTGTCCGTTTCACCCTTAATTTCACCCACATGTTCACATCCCAAAGTCCTTAGCACTTGCCAGATAAGACTCATTGAGAATTCAGTTCACCTTCTGCAGTCTGATAAGATCTTTTCCTTCTAGGTCACTAAGATGAGAACATCTTACTCTGAAAACACTTTTAAACTAACTTCAGCAGAGTAATTGGACCAGTGACTCTGCAGCTGTGGAGTTGTACATACTGTCCTTCCAACTGTTGGTAGAGCTTCCTGAGTGTCTTCAGATAACCTGAATCCTAACTATCTTCAGATAACCTGAAGACACTCTGGGTTTGTTGGAGGGACTGCTTGATACACTTTTGTTTTCAACTTGCAGAGAGACGTGGCTCACCCAATATCTTTGAAATCACTGAAAGGGTAGAAATGGGCCAGATGGCTTCCATGTTCTTCAATAAAGGTAAGTGATCCACGTTTTCAAAAGTCCCTTCAGGTCCTCCTGCATGTTGTGTGTATGGCTCTTCCTTAAGTTTGTGTGTTTCTCTGTGGGTTTGCATCCTGAGTTTGTGATGGTTCCCTGGAAAAGTGTTGTTCGTTCTCTGTGGACTGTAATCATTCCTCTATAGTGTTTCTGCAAAGTAAAAGAGTATTTATGGGCCACATGGGCAAGAACCTGCATAAAGGGGAGGGTGCTGTGGTGGTACCAGAACTAACCAAAATACTGCAGGTTCTGGGCCCAGTCAGTGCCTTTTCTGAGTGCCCTTAACCTAACTCTGAACCGCATCTGTCCTCTGATCTCCACTGTCTAAAGCAGTAGAGCCCAGCTAGTTCCATCTTGGTTGTAGCATTTGAGAACTAGGTGTTTGGGCTTCCCTGAACCCTTTAAGTATCAGTCTGAAGGAGAGAGACTTCTGGGGAGAGTGAGAGAACTGCGTGTGTCTGGTGGTCGCCAAGAGAGCTGGGACATGAACTGCTGAAAGGGTCCCTGGTGTGCATGTGATGGGCAGCTGTCTTGTCTTTTTGCTTCTGAGTGTCTCTTCTATGCCAGGGAGTGAACTTGTAACCGTACTGCAATAAAGCCGTATCCATTGCTGCATGCGATAGAAATGTAAACTACAGTGTCAGGTATTTTGAAACTTGGAAAACAGTACATTTGAAATGCTGTGCAGAGCCAGAAAATCATCAGACGCCATGGTTGTGCAGTTTTGAGCCTGTCAGGCCCCATTTCTTGTGTAAAGGGACATTTTCCCTTGTTCACTGGCCACCTTACAAAGACGCAATGGGCTGGTTTTTTCCACTACATTACATCAGCTTTGTGCCAGTGTAAGACTGTTGCTTCTGAAGGACAGCTGGGCTTAAAGAGTGAAGATTCTTTGAGCTATATTATTACTGATTTTAAAGTCCAATTGAAAAAAAATTTTTGATTCTCCTGCATGCCTCTCTAGATTTAAATCGCTTAGGGCTATCAAAATAATCCATCTTGGGTCAGACTGCCACTTTTCTAGTCAGAGAAGATGGAGGGGTGATTTGAGTGTGGGTTGAAGACCCATAAACATCTTGTTTCTAGCCTTGCCTATAGCACTGGGTTGCCCTGACTTGAGGCAAGTTTTGCTCATGAAGAAACGCTGTGAACCCTTCCCTGTCTCTCGAGCATCCTCTGGGGAGTAGCATTTGGGAAGTGCTCTGAGAGCAAGCACCGTATAACAGGGCTTAGCAGTATTGCTGAGGATGTGGCTGTAGAGACCTCTTCGGCTGCAGGAGGGCTGGGGGATCACAGGAGGCAGTGTGCTCCCATGAACAAGTTCCATCTCCTCCCCTGGAGATGGTAAGGACCCCCCAGATCCAGCCAGGTGTGGGGCAGCTCCTTCCAGACCCCTCTGCCTTGGCGCTGGCCAGTAGAGGGTGCTGGAAATACGCGTCCTCTCTCCCGTCCGGCACCGAGCTACGCTTCCGAGCAAAGTCATATAAACTGCTTAGTGCTCTGGATCTTAATCCCTCTTCTTAATGTTGCTTAAGTCAGGGTTATCTGATTTCTGTGTTAGGGATCCTCCCCAGGATCTACTCACCCCGATGAAAAGGGGTGAATCCCTGCAGGAAGGCAGATGGAACAGCTGCAGACTGTAGTTTGAAACAACTGGTGACTCCCAGATGAGATGGGGTACGCACAGCAGAGGGTCTGAGGCAGCTGTCGCTCATTTGCTGCTTTCCCTTCCTCTGTGGTCAGCAGTGAGGCTCCATCCCTACGCTGTTGTTGAGTCTTAGTTCAGAGACTGAACTGGTCTGCTGGGTGGTTGCAGAGAAGACACAAGTATCTCCCTCTGCAGATCCTTGCTGAAGTGTTTCCTTCTGTCAGTTGTACAGAAAGGCCTTCCATAAGGGCAGTTGCTCAGTCGCTACTGCCGAGAAACTGGGCCAGGCTTGGGAGTTCCCAGCTTTGAGCACCAACCTCTGCAGTTTCACAGCTAGCAAGGGTCTGGGTGGGTTTTTGTTCACAACATACAAAGCATGGCTCCAAACCCAAAGTGTCTGAGGTCTTTACAGCCTTCAGAGGGAAGAGTGGTGCAAGCTTTGCAATAGACCTCAAAGCCTCTGATTTCTAGTGAGTTCTCTGCTCCTTTCTCTTGACTGATTTTTATTTTCAACGATCTGACAGGAGTTGAATCTGCAGTCCTGGGAGGTAAGCTGGGGATAAATCTCAATTTCAGACTGCCTACTTTCTTAAAGGGAGCTGCCTCAGGTTTAGGCTGTGAAGGGCCTGTGTGCTCTTTCAAAAAAGCTGGCTCTGAAAAGCTACTTTTTTTATTTTATTTTTTTTAATTTGCCATGTTGGGTGCTTTCTTCTGGGACCGAGCAGTCATTTCTTGCAGTAATGGATTCTAGGCACATCTATCATGTTGTTTTCCTACAGGAAGTCATTGATTTTTTTTTTTCCTGTTTTGTGTCCAGTAATGAAAGTATTGATCAGGGAGGGTCAGTAGCAGTTTATAAAAGAACTGATGCTAAAGTCTTCCTGCCTTCAAGAGGATTAGTTTGGGAGAGGACTGCCACTCGGACCTCCCACAAACAAAGAAGTTGGGACTGGAACAGGCATATAATGTGTGCTGGTGGGTACCTGGTGGTGCTGCTGTGACTTAGCTGGTCACGTTAGCCTTATTTTGGGGGGGTGATGTGGTGGTGCCACCTGAGCCCTGAGATCAGTAGCAGATCTGCAAAATAGAATTCATATCTGACTCTGCCTAGCCCTGTGCTTAGTGTGTCTTGCGGCTTCTGTCCTATGTCAGATGTTTGTTAAAATCTTCAACCCTTTTAATAGGAAATTGGAGAAAATTGGTATTTTACAATCTTCAGAACAATGCAGACTCCTTAATTTTGAAGGCATCTTAAATCTTTCACGGAGGAAGAAAGCAAGGGGGAACGATATGAAATGCATTGTCTGACAATTTCTGTAAGGTCTCCATTTGTCTGTTTAGACGAAGCAGGAAGAACTCTAGAGTACTGGCTCAGTGTGCTGCTTTACAGAAGCAGGGAAGTTTTCTTCCTGCTTTCCCAGTACAGCCCTTTTTTTAGGAATGTTTTATGCCAAGTAGACTCAGTGTATTGAGTAATTTATTTAAATGAAGGAGATTGCCTGTTAATGTTTCCTAGATCCAGGGGCAGTATGATGGCACAACACGGTAAAACTTTGGGGCATGCAAGCACTGTAGAAATACTATTCCACATTCATGCAGTAATGCTGTCCCTGTTTGATAGCTGTCACATGCGTGGGGTGGAGAGGTGAACTGCTTTGCCCGAGCTGCATTAGGATTAGGCATCAGGTGGCACTGCAACTTGAAAGTATGCGCTGGTTCCTTGAGCTGTTTTCCTTTAATGCCAACTTCCGAAATGAAACAAATCTGAGGCGCTTTTTTTGTAGCTCACCTGTCTCTGAACTAAAATACGTTCCAGTTTGTTTTCCCTTAGTGAGATTTATACTGACTTGCTTGGCCTCATCAAGCATTTCTTTATTCCTGCAGATTCTAGTCCTCCACAGCACTGTCGTCTTGTACCCCACTAAGGCTGTTCTGTGCACCCAGTTAACTTGTGTAAGGCTTTTTTTAATCTCACAGGTGAAGGCAGGGCAAGCCTAAAAAAGAAATCCAACCAAACAAACCCCCCAAAACATAGGGAAAAAAAAAAAGCCCCCAGTATGGGGTGGGAACAGCATATACTGTGGCAGTAAGGTGTTGAGAGCTGCAGAAAGACTTTTAAAGCTTCGCAGGTTTGAACTTTGGCTCCAGTTACTGATGGTAAGGAATCTCCCAAAGCGGCTGTTTCAGCCCTGTGGAACCTGAGCTCTTTGGGGCCAAATCTCTAGTGTGAAAGTCCTGCAGGTTTGGAACTGGCAGAGGACTAAAAGCATCTTTTCGTTTCACTGTTTGTCAGGCTGCACTCAATGCAAAGTCTGTGAGCATCAGCTAGATGTTTGCCTGTGGCTGTTCCAAGTTGACAGCTTTATCTGCCAGATCACTTGAGACCTGTGGGTCTTGACCAGTGACTGGAGGGTGGACTTGAACTGGAGGGCCTGGTGTCAAGGCCAGGTATTGAAGGAGGCAGAGTTCAGCTCTGAGGCAGCTCATGTCCTGTCAGTTCCCTAAGCTGCTGTTATGACCCTTGGGAGAAGTTTGTGACAGAAAGAAGTAAACGATGGAGGCAAATGGTGATTTAGTTTTAAAACCTTGAATAAGTTTTGTGTATTTGAAGTGCAGAGTTCAAGAGTCCTTGTGTACTCTGCTGTCTACAATATTTCCTTTTCCTGCAGTGGGTGTCAACCTCTTCTATTTCTGCATAATTATCTACCTCTACGGGGACCTGGCAATCTACGCAGCAGCTGTACCGGTCTCTCTCATGCAAGTGACCTGGTAAGTGTGCTTACTGCTGCGGGGCTGCGCGCTAACCGGAGAGAGCAGGCTCTTGGATTTGGTGGGGTGATAAGTCGGACTGCGATCAGCTCTACTTTCTGAAGAACGGAGTGGAGAAATGACTCAAGGACAGCTCATCACTTGTAGGTGGGAAGGTGAAGTTTTATATTCCCCACCCGAGTGCCTGCTGCCTGCCTGAAAAGTAGCTGACCTGATTTCAGATGAGTCCTCAGGTGTGAAGTACTTCCAGCTTCAGCACCTTGCAGACGTGGATCTCCTTGCTCAATAGTTTGATTGCCATACCCTGTTGCAATATTTTAGCTTCTCTATCTCTGTGGCTAAGAGCTGAGAGGTGTGATGCTTACCAAGCCTGTGACCAGCGAGTGGTGACATTATGTGGACTGACACCACTTCCTTTCTCAAAGAAACATAATGAGACTGGTTTCATCAAATCTGGGCTGGATTTGGACCCATGACTTGTCCACTGCAGTTTTCAATTTCCCATATCTGACCTACACTTGCTAGCTTGGTGACCAAACTTGTAAATAACTGTAGGCAATCCAAGAATTTGCCTCTAAATGTCAGTACTCAGTGACTTGCTGTGTTAGAGTCAAGAAAATATAAGGACGGAGGGTGTTGGAGGGGAGGACTGGACACTTCAGTCTCTGGTCGTTCCTCTTTTGTGAATGCGGGAGAGGGGAAGACATCTGCTAGGAGTTAATTACTGTCTTTTGTTTCTCTCTCCTTTCCCAGCAGTGCCACTGGCAACCATTCTTGCAGTGTTGGAGATGGCACAAAGTATAATGATACAGACAGGTGCTGGGGGCCAATTCGGCGGATTGATGCTTACAGACTGTACCTGGTGAGTTTCTGAAACTGGCATGACTCTTACTGCCATTTAAACTTTACTTCTAGTGCGTAGGGGTGTGTTTTCCTATAGATGTGCTTCAGTTGAACAACAGAGGTGTGAAGCTTTTGGTTCATTCTGGCCTTATTGGCAAAATACCTCCTCTCTATTCTTGGTGCCACGGCTGTGTTTCGGTTTGGTGACCATCAGAATCATACTTATACTTTTGAGTTTAAGTAGAGCTCTGTCCTTGTTGTGTAGCTTTACATTGCTTAAACAGGTGATATCCATGCCAAAGGGTGGAGTTTTTTCAGTGGCTGGCTACGTAACTGTTGCTTTGAGGTAATTATTGTCAGTATACTCGAGTACATTAAGCTCTCTTGAGTGCATTCTTCATGTGAATAAAATTGTTTATGCTGCAGGAGAATCTACTTTTTGAGAGATGATGGAAACAGCCCACTTAAACAACATCCAGGGCTATATGCTGCTTTAGTAATAGCTTTCTGTCTAGTTTAGGATTGTCTATTGCATCTATTACTGTGCTATGGTTCTGCTGTGAAACCAAGGTTTTTCCCAAAGGATGATAAACAGTGCTTTTCTTTGAGCTTGGGGAGAGCTGAGCGCTCATACCTGGAGACAGATGTCAGCCGGGCAAAATGAGAAGGAGGAGGTATGGAAGCACTGCATGGTGTGGCTTCTGTTAAGGGTCTCTGAGAATTTTAAGAAAAAGAGTGAAGGTGGCCGTGTGTGCAGAGAAATCCAGGGTAAAGATTATTTGAAGCAATTTTGCAGTTTAGTATGTTTTGGACCTGCAGTGGATCACATCCCTGAGTGCAGTTGTTCCAGTGTTATTGCAAAAGTAACAGCTGAGCCTCAGAAATATTAGAGAATGTCAAAGCCTACTTAATTATTTAAGAGAAATATTATTGCTTTATTAAATTGTCTCTTGGTCTGTTTCTTTAAAACTTCCAGAAGATTGAAAATTTCCTTCCTGAATTTTAATAACTCTCCCTGACCCAGCAGAAGGAGCTAGTCAGAAAAGGCAGACATGCATTAATTACTGCCTGCGTCTCTCGGATATTATGTCTATAATTCATGAAGATAATTGTTGTTAGGACTTGAAAAATTAAAAAATTAAAACTGTGTAAGCATTAGACTTTCCGTCTGTGTACATAACTCTCAGAGGAGCTTTTCCCTCTGCTTGTCTCCTCGTGTGGATTTGGAGAATAAATATCTGCAAAGTCTTTGGTAGTGGTTAATCCTTCCCTGCTCAGTAATTGAGACGAGGGTTTCAGTGCATTTCTCTTCTCCCCCTTAGAAGGGAAGGACTGTTTGTGGGAGAACATACCGGCCTGTGGTGCGTTGCTGGAAGGTGTGGGGGGGTCCCACAATCACTGTTTCAGGAGACTGCTGGGTGTCAGCATTGCCTCTGAGTTCTGGGGTTTTCTTAAGGTCTCTAGTACTTCTTCCTGGACAGCTGTGGAAGTAAACTGGACTTGTTCTACCTCCTCTCTGCTGTCCCACTCCCTGCTTGTCCTGTGTGTTTATTTTCCAGAAAACAAAAATGATGATGCTGACTTCCTTAGAAAGGGATAAGAGATGTAATAATTTATAGAATGTTCAGACCCACAACATTGACAAGTTTGGGCTGCCTCTGCAGAGGTTGTGCTGGTCAATATTTTCCCCCACTGTCCTGTTTGCAACGTGGACAGCTAGTGACTAGTAGTTAAAGGCCTTAAATTCTCTACAAAAAAATCTCTATAAATTTTGTCCAAGCTTCTTGCATATAGAAGTGGAGTGGGAAACATGCCAGAAAAGCTGAAACCTGCCTGTCTGGAGGGGAAAAGACAACATAAAAGTGAGAAGGGGTGAGGTGCATCATAACCATAGCTATTCTCTTGGTCCAAGGGGATCATAGCCATACAGAATTTGCTCTGTTTTCTTGTCTTTTTTCTGAATTCTTGTTTGCTGAAATAATTCAGTTCCACGTTTCAGTGGACAAACAAGGTCTCTTTTTGCAGGCTAAGTTCCCCTGTGGCAAGGGGACAGATGGACGTTGCGATCCCAAAAGAAAGCAGCTGAGTTTTTGGATCAGCCCTTTTTGTCCTAGATGCCTGCCTCTAGTTTTTTTTCACCCTGCCTTGGTACTGCACTTAGGTTTTAAGTGGCTTTTAGGAGCAAGATGGGTGGCTGTAACTGGAATCTCTTCCCTATGCCGGTGAAGCAGGTCTCTGCATGCGGTGCTGTAGTTCTTACTCTGTATGTGGCCCCACAGAAAGCCTTTTTTGGACTACCAGGACAAATAATCTATTTGAGGTTTTCTGGGAAAATGGTGCCAATGGAGCTCTCTTGTGCCAAGTACCACCAGTCTGCCAAAGATTTGTGCTACCTTCCTCCTGTCGACTCTTTCTCTCCCAGCACTGTCGTCTTTTCAACAAAAACTATTTTGAACATTGACTTTTTGTGCTGGGGGTGGAGAAGGGAATAATGACTGATGTAAAAATCCTATTTCACGGTTTATTGTCCAAAGAGGCCTCTGGAAGCTGCTGCTGCTCTGATCCCTGTGAATGGAAGCTGAAAACTATGTACATAATGAGAATATTTAGACAGATTAAATCCTTCCCTTGAGACTTGCTGGTCTGTGCAGCATCTTTATTGCTACTCCAGAATCTCAGACCTAAGTGTGACTGCAGAGTCTTCAGAGACCACTAGGCCCCTATTAACCTTTGTCTGAACAAATGGTTATCCTGCTTCTTGTTTGTAAATTGCCTCGGAAAATAAAGGCTTGCAAAATAAATAAGTGAAGACAAGTGCAGGAAATACTGAAATAATTTTTTGCTCCTGTCCCATCACTTGCTGCTAATATTGCCTCCTATTTGGGGCTGTAGGAATCTTGGGAGGTTTAAAAGGAGAGCCTTGCTGTGGTGTTCCACGCCTGCGAGGGCAAGACCACGCAGGTCAAATCGGCTGGAAGAAAAGCTTGTGTTAGATGGCCCAGCGACCTTGTTGAAGGCAGGCACTGATTACAGTTAAAGCAGATCGATGGCTTTCTGTCTTTGCTTCAGATCTGTCACCACGCTGTCATGTCCTCGCCAGCTGAAGTGACTCCTGAGTCCCTTGGCTGTCTCGATGGCAATGTGAAGGACGGGGTTGAGTTCTCTCTTCACTGAATTCACACTTCAATGCAATCACTCTATCATGCTTTCTGTAAGGTCAGCTGGACATCTTCTGTGTAGGCCGTGGGAAGGGGTGGTGGACTTGAGTTTCAGATCTCTAATCATAACCCTTTCTTGTCTTTCTGTTCCAGTGGTGTAGGAATGTGACGTGATAGTCCCTGTTTCTAGAAAGCAGATATTGAGATAAATAAGAGATTAAATCCTGGGGATCAGCAGCCATTCAGAGTGTCTGATCCAAAACACATTCATGACCTGGCAAACAGCACTTCTGCACCAGGACAGCCTTGTAAAACCCTCCACTCTCTTCTCATGGTGCCTCTTCTGGCAGTTTGGGGCATGGTGTCTTCCCACGATGGAAAGGAAATGGCTTGAATCCTCAGGGGAAGCCGTGCGCCTTTCGGAAGAGGCACTGGCACAGGTACTCCTGGTAGCCTGGCTCGGTAGCGCGTCAAAGCCACCAGGTGCATCTGTTCTGTCTGAGTCTCTGCTGGTTTTTTAGCTGACTGGGAGAGGGACGAGGCATCCGCTTTTGCCGGTTCACAGATGCTGCAGTATCGCAGGCAGCCCAGCGGGTGCAGGCCGAGCGAAGATGGGAGCGCAGATGGTTTAATGGAGATTATCCCAGTTGGAAACGTGCTTGTGCAGTGAATAAAATGAGCGGGCTCGCAGGCGCTTACTGTCCCTCTTCAGGAGGGGACAATGTCACCCCAGCCCGACGCTCTGATCAGAATACTCAGCGACCGGAGCGGGGCTGGGCTGCAGCCATGGGAGGCTGCGCAGGGGGGTGAGAAGGTAGTCTGAGGACATGTACAATTGCTCGGCCCCAGCAGAACTTAATCGGCAAATGCGAAGGCTGAACTGATAAGTGTTGATGTAGATCCCGTCTGCCTCGGCGCAGTGCTGCCTTCCCGACCTTCTTCAGCTACAGGCTGGAGCGCCGTGCTTTGTGCTGCTGGTGTACGTGCTCTGCTTCCCTCCCCAGCATTTCTCCTTCCTGATGTGCCGCATGTGTGTGCGCACCCTCTGCTCTGGGTAAAGGTACATGGGATTTTTATTGTCAAAACTCATCTTTTCAGACACATTTGCCTGCACTGGGGGGATTTTATTGGCTTGTTCAGTGCATGAGACTCTTGTGGCCTCTTCGTCCACGTCTCCAGTGCAGAGTTGCCTTCTGGCCTCTGTAGGTTTTTTGTGGGTTTTGTGTTTTATTTTTTTTGCCTCCCAGCAGTGAAGAGGCCCTTAAGGCAGCACTTAAACCTCCATGCTCCATCTAAGCTGTCTCTTGTTAACTGGGAGCTGGAGCAACAGAGCTGGAGTGGTGCTGCAAAGCAGAGTGCTTCTTCCAAGGACACCTGGGTTTGCTCTGCTTGTTCCCTTTGCAGCAAGTGCTTTTCCTCTGCCCTGCCTTCCTCAGCTGTGCCCTGCAGCAGCATCCGCTAATAAATGGGTCACAGCTGCTGTCTCCTGGACATTTATTCTTCCAGCTCTCAGTGTCTAGAGACCTTGTGAGCCAGCGGTGGGGAAGGTAGCTGCTTCAGTGGCAGGTGTCTGGAGCAGGGAGAGCTGATTTCACAGCACATCAATCAGAAAGGTTTGGGGTGCTTGCTCTGGGCTCCCGGAGTGAGCCAGGGGAAAGGAAGGAAAGCTGATGGATGCCTACCCTGCTGGTGTGAAGCCATCATCTTATTTAAATAAATTGCTTAAACTGTAGTGTTGTTATGTTCCAGGCTACCCCAGCTTACAGTAGGGATGCAGCAGAACTGGGGCACTATTAGCATGTCACCCTGTGTATCCTATAAGAAGTTATTCACGGTAAGACTTTCTTGCCAGAGAAACAGCATTATATTGCATCCCACCAATGCACTAATGTGTCTTATTATGATACTGACACAGAAATAGAAACAAAAGTACTAAAAAGGCGGCTGCTACTTCTGTGCATAGATGTGGTTCTTAAAGCCTTCAAAATAGGGAAAAGCCTCTAGAACATGACACCATTTCTGTATGTATGGGCACCTGAGTTTTGAGCCATTACTGTGGCAAGAAAGGAATAGGACTGCATCGAGTATAAATATCAATAGCCCTAACTGTTTGTTACAGGTGCCTCTGAAATACAGCTTTGCTTGGCTAACAGCCCAGTCTCGGGAACTGATTGGAGTCTTCTCATACCTCTTATCTAGTCAGCTTCCAAAAAGTAAGGTCAGTTAAGTTGCTGCTTTGCTCTGAAATGGTTGAAGAAGGACAGGAGCCAAGTTAATTTAAAACAAATGGTGTCTGGATGTGGGATGGGAAGGCAATTCTCAGCTTTTTTTATTGTGAAACTAATAAGGTTGAAATTGGCACACAGCCTTGTTAATATGGCATAAATCCTGCCTCCTTCATCTTGGTCCATTCTTCTTCCTCTGTGGGCTTGTCAATAAATTCTTTCGATTGCTCACTCGTCGTACGCCTGTGACAGATAAACTCGCTCTTTCGGAGTTTCCCACACCCCTTGTGTTTCCTAACGCAAAGGGAACTCGAGATAATAACTGGCCTTGTGAATAAGAGGTTCTTCCTGACCTGGCAGGAGGAGTGCAATGTTGTGAAAACAGAATATAAACTTGTTGTACTGGTGACCTAAGAGCTGGAGTTCAGCTTCTGGTGTGTGATTTATTTATTTTTTTCTTGCTTTCTGTGTAACTGATCGCATTTTGAGTAAAAGAAACATCAGCCAGAAGGCAAGCTTCCTTGCTGCTGGGGCTGGGTCGGAGAATCAGCCTTTGGTACAATAGCGACGCCACTGCAAGACCATGGATTGAAGCAACTAAGTTTAAAGGATTAGCTTGTCTCTTCACAGGAAAATCAATAGTGCAGGGGACTGGAATGTGTTTTCTGCACAGAGCTGTCTGTTCACTTCACAATGAGAAGTGTTTTTTCCTTAAGTGGAGCTTGGGTTATGCTGTCACTTGGTCACTGAGCTTTTCCAAAGGGCCAGTCCTTCCCCCCTGCCATCTGCAGCTGGCTGGCAAGGGCTGTGTGGAAGGGAAGGGTGCTGTGCTGCTGGTCGCATGCCTGGCCGGGTGTTCTGTAGGTGCTGCCAACCCTTGAGGAGCAAGGTGGCTGGTGTGATGGGCAGAGCCCATCGGTGAGCTCACATACATTAGTTTTCCCTACAGAAGAGTGTCTTGCACACTCCAGTGCTTGATTTGACTTACGTGATGATGGATGGTGGGCATGAACCTTGGAAGCAAGCCAGCTAAACAAATTGGGCAAAGAAGTGGCTCTAGGATGTACCTCTGCTTTTGTGTGCTTCCTGCTGTTATGGACTCTGTTTGTGCTCAGACAACAGCCCCGGCTGCACAGCAGAGCCCCCCTGGCAAGGCTGAGAAGGCTTCACAGCTTCTCTTTGGAAGTAAAGCTGTCCTTTGGAGTAAGCCTACTTGGGCAGGAAGGCACCAAGCTGACACTGTTCTCTCTTGATACTGGAGACCTATCCCTGCTGAACAGGGCAGGTGTCAGAACCCATATTTGTTTGTCATCGCCCATGCACTGCACAAGTTGTAAAGGTTTAAAAAGGGCCTTTTAAAATTCCTTTCTGGAACGGGACTGTTCCAGCAGACTCACAGATCTTTCTTTTTCAGAACACTTTTGTAGAGAATAGTAAATGTATTTCCCCTGTGCAGTGTTATTTTGTGCAATGGTAGTGACAGCATGCTTGAAACCAGAATTGGTGACGACCTGTTAAGTCAGCTAAGCACTCCCCTGGGAGGTGCAATACCAGCCTTTTTCTCAACAGCATATTTTCCAGTATCTTGTTTGGTGCTTTAACACCAGTTTTGTTTTTAAACAGAGGTCAGACTTCGCTGCCTGCCTGATTCACATCAGCATTTTTGTTCAGTAAGACGTTAGTACTGATCTCTCCTCCCCTGAAATCATCATTAATTCCTTAATATACAGGTAGAAAGCACCATGGATGCAGAACTGTGCAGTTATGCCACACTGTGCACTACCAGAGGCTGTGGAAGGAAGCGGTCTGGATGGACTGGTATCTCTTTATACTTCTAAATAAGTCTGCAACTTCTTAATGTCCTCCTAAATTGCACTTTATGTCTGGGTGAGATCACTGACGCTCTTGTCCAAAAATGTGGATTTTTGGGCTACATCAGCAAATCCCACATGTGGCTCATGCTTCTGTAAGCAGGACTATAAATACAAATAATGCAGCTGGGATTTATCTTGTAAGTTGAAGTCTGTATAATGCTCTTGGGCAGAGCTGATCTCTGAAGCCTGTTGCACCAGTTTGGTGTGTGCTGTACAGCCAAGGCAAAGGAGGAGGCTGGGGGAGAACAGGTTCCTCACTAGCTCCAGGCAACAGGGCTTTATCTCTTGCTTTTGTGCTGCTGCACAGTAGTTAGTGTAGGACGTTTCATTTCTCCTTCGGGCAATTCCTGATAAAGTGAACAGGATGATGCTGTCCCTGAAGAAACTCAGCAGAGAAATTTGTAGGGGAAAAAGTGAAGAGGAAAAAGAATGGCTTGGTGTTGGAGGCACTGTGTGAGTTGTGGCAGACAAGGGGTTAGTGGCCTTCAGGAACTCTTATCCTTGCTGAACCCAAGTACCTCCTAACCCTGGCAGATTGTGGCGTGACATGTTTGCAGGGCCCCTCTGCATCCATGTCACACTGGTCCATGTCTCCCTCGCTTTATGCTGTCTAACCCAGGGGCTTTTGTAGTCAATATAAATATTGTTCTAGTTGCCAATACCCTGCCAGGAGAGGCTATGAATATGCAGAAATTTTGTGCAGTGGCTGTGTGTAACGATTATGCCTTCACACTCTGTTGGAAGGAACTCCTTAATTTCTCGTACCATGTTAATAAACTGGGGAGGCAGGAGATGGCTCTTCAAGGTTACCCAGTGTCAGAAGGAGGAAGGATCCTGTTTTGTAGCCTGTGGGAGGTCAAAGCAAGCTGGTGGTGGGGGATACAGCCAGACCTGGCTCTGCAACTCCTCTGCTGTCCTTCCAAGTATCAGAAACCAACTGTTCAGCTCTCCTGCATCTATCCACTTTGCTGCTTCCCTCCTGCTTGTTCAGATGCAATTAGGAGATGCAGAATAAGGGGGAGCCAGGGGTCAAGGAGGCGGTAAAGTGATTACAAGATGCTGCAAATGGCTGTGCCATAAATACTCCAATGATGAAAAATTAGATGCCAGTCACCTCGGGGTTATTGCTGGCCTCCATGTTTCTCTTGTTGTGAAGAATGATAATGGAAGTGTATTTACCCCAGTGTGTGCAAGCTTGCCACTGGCTGTGATCCTGCACACCCCAGGCGTGCCAGGGACTGCAATCCTTGCACCGAATGACTTTTTGAAAACACTTTGTGCCTGGGTTTCTCCACTTCTGGAGGAAGAACTGGTTTTCCAGGGTGTTCTTTCCAAAGTGGAAAGTTCCTGGTGCTCAGAGATGGGCCAGCTCCAGAAACAGACTGTGGCCCTGAGTCAGGGTGGGGAGAGGAGCACCCTTTGGTACTGCCTTGCTGTCCGAATGCTGCTCCTGCCTTGTCCTCCCAGAGCTGCACATAGAGGCTGCTTAATTGGTGGCTGGTCCTTGGTGTGATGGATGCCCAGCAAGATCACAGCTTGCAAGGACATCAGCTGGGACAAGTACACTTGTTTGCTTTTGACCGGCCATGCAGCAAGCTGCCATCAGCTATGGCTGGACTGGAGTGTTTGAAAAATCTCTAGATCATGCTCGGATCCACTAAACTAAGTAGTTTTGGGGAAACAGGCTCTTCTTTCTGTCTCTGGCAGAACATCTTCCATTTGGAAGAATCACTGGGAGTGCTGTGACACAGGAACCGCAAGATGCAGCATCCAGCCTAAAGGGCACTGTGGGTGAGATGCCACTTGCTTCACTGGCAAAAACCGGGCTGGCAGCAGCAGAGGTCTTAGTTCTTGGGGGATACCGCCTCCCTGCCTTAAGGTACTGGGGAGAAGGGTGGGTGCAGGCTCTTTGGCGCCAGCAATATGCTTCGTGTGAGTTATGACTACAAACCTCTGCCAGGTGTCCTGAGAGCGGCACGTTAATTACCGGAGCTGCTGTGGCAGCAGATGCCTGCTGTACTCAAAGCGTAACTGCCCTTGTTTCTTTATCTATAAATATTCCTTGTGGGATGTCTGGCGGTTGCATCCTCCCTCCGTTGTGACTTCCTGACTCTACAGGGGATCTGGAGGTTAAAATCCCTCTTGCCTCTCAACTTCTTTGAACAATCCTTGTTCTGTTGCTGGGTTATCTCTTTTCCACCAACTTTAAGAGCTTCATAATAGCTTGTCTGCTGATAGCTTGCTGCCTATCAGCACGGCCCCTGCTGCAGCTCTCCTTCCAGCCTTGAGAGTCTGTGGATCTTCAGCTTTATTTTTTCAGCCCTCTAAAAAGCTCCTTCCTGAACAATCAGGCTCCTTTCATGTATTTATATTTGTACTGTCCACTGCACGGGGTGAAGCTTTACCAACGAAAACTTGGATCGTCGCCCTCACTCATGTGCCATCTGGCTCTCTAGCTTGAGATATGAGCTCATGCAGGAGAGAAACGTGGCCTTATCACCCTAGTGAAGAGGAGGAGAGATGGCAGAGGGGGCACTGTGTTGCACTCAAGACCCTTTTCCTTTGACATGTTTTAGCTGAAAAGCATGGAAGCCCTGGCAGCTGGAGCCTGCTGCTTGGTAGCTTAGCAGTTGCCACCACTTGAAGTAGGCACAGAGTTGCTACCAGAGGCTGTAGGTAGGTGTTGGTGTGGCTGCAAGTAGCTCTGAAATGGTATAAAGCTCTGTTCTCTATCTAGGAGTCCCAAACAGGAGTGGGGAAGGCAACTTGCATTTAATGTTTCTCTCCAAAGTCAACCCTAAAAGTTCCCCAAGGATGCGAATAGGACCACCAATTCATAAGAAACTAGTCTGTTGAAGACAATAGGTCTGGTTCAAGCTTCCAGCCTGGGAATAAAACCTCTGGCCTGTGTCAATGCTGGTAAATCAAGTTTTCCTTTTTGGGTTTTAGGTTTTTTTTCTTTCCTAGATGTCTCTTTAGAGACACTCTAGAGGAGAGTACCTGAGGTGGGAACAGAGCAGCCATTCCCTGGCTTTCCTAACATCTTGTTTGATTTCCACACTTGTGTAGCCTGGTTTTGTTGAATTGTTCTGTCTGTCCCTTCTAGCGCTCATGTGGGTTGTGAAATAGCTCTGAGCTCAGGGATGTCTTCCAGAAGCAGAATGAATGTCAGAATTGCCACTCCTGACAGTGTGTATGAAATATCTGCCTTTTCCTACCATGCTCAAGGAGACTTTCTTTGTGTCTGAGCACTGAATCAAAACAAACCTTCCTCTGGGAGGTGCTTGTTCAGTAGATCTTGTGTCTTCCTGTCAGTACTTTGCTTTGCTGTGGGAATGCTGCGTACCCATAGTCCTGTGTAAAGCATTAGAGACTCAGCTTTCCAGCCAAGGTGTCAAAAGTTTACTGAGGAGAGTGATCCATTTTGTTAGACCGGTAACTTTGTTTTTAAATGTCAGCTTGCTCCCCATTACCGTAGGATTATTTGCTGTACTGTCTTGTGGGGGAGAGGTACAGTTACTCAACAGTTTTGAAATCTGAACATCAATATCTGCAGAGATGGAGTTGATACTGTCCCAAAACAGAGTTTGTCTGAGATGTTGCTTCCCTGTGATAGAAGAAGTGCCAACAGCCTCCAAGGAAGGATTTGGTTCGGGGTGAGTTCTGGTTTTGAATGAGGGTGAGGAGGAAAGGAAGAAGGGTGGCTGGGACCTCAGTCCAAAGGGAGATATCTAAAGAGAGAGCACTACAACATCTCTTTGCCATTTTCACGTTAAAATGGGGGTTCCTTGGCCTGATATCTGAGGCTTATTAACTTTGCATTGGTATGGTAGCCCTGTGCCACGTGCATTTATCTAAAAACTCTCAAGCTCTTTTTTTTTTATCTCTGCTCTTGATGTATTTGCTACATTTAACAAGGTTAATCTTCACAGTCTCACTTTGCTCAGGTAATACCCTGCTTCTACTCAACCTCTCTGAAAGGTTCCAGGCTCTGAATCAACAAAAAACAGCTACTCTTCTTAATTCACTACTCAGCAAGCACAGACAGATGCAATACTTACAGATGAGTTTGTGGAGCATGAAAACAAGCAAGTTCTGATGACAGTTATGAATGAAGCTGGTTTTCAGATGGTCCTCTTGCAAATGCATGCAGGCACTAGCCATAATGCTGTAACTACTGCATCTAATACATGAATCAGCTACGTTTGGGATGCTAATTGTGCTTCCTGAGCCGTGTAGGCTTTTTCTGTAAAAGCTGCATGCTGGGAGGCAGATGAAAGCTATTGAACTGTACTGGTTCGGAGTGATATATGGACCCTTCAGGTCAATAAAAAAACCTGTTTAGTCAATACAGCCCTCTGACTGGCTTAAAGCATGTTTGTGTGGTCTGAAAGACTCTTGGCGTTAGCTGGCCATCACTGAGTGGTTGAGAGCTCTCTTGGTGGCCCTCCTGGCTGAAACTAAGCTGATAAAATCAGCCAGATGTCCTGTTAACGCTTGATCTTACTTTTTGCTTTTTTAAGATAAGCCAATGAACAAGGTTACGTAACCAAGTTTTAACATAAGAGCTTTAATAAAATATACTTTTAGAAATATCTAAATATATATAAAAATATATTCCAGGCAATGGTAAGTTCCAGCTAGATTCCCCTGTGGCAAGAAGACTTGAATTGACCAGCCTACTTTTCACTTTGAAATACTAAGAGCTGACAGGTGCAGAGGCTGGGAAACTCGTGTCAGCTGAGTAGCTGGTTAAGAGAAGCTCCCAAACCTTGGTGCCTGTACTGTTGTGGCATGGCTTGGTGGGAGGAATGGATTTGAAGACCCTCCCGGGGGTTCAGCAAGCTGGTGCGCTGCTCGTGGCTCCTACTAGCCTGCAGGGCAGAGTGTAATTCAGGGTGACAAGCTGTTGTTTTTTCTTCTACACTTGCTGGCTTCTAATTTTCTGACTGGAAATGTCAGTAAAAGCAAGAAAACCACTGTTTTTTCAGTCACTAATGTGCTGGATCTTCATGCTGTTTTTCAGCATGAGAAAGGAAAGAAAAGTAAAGAGTTGTCTGTTGCATTTATTTGCTGCGTGTGGGTTCCACGCACCCTCCGCAGCAAGCCTAGCGACTTGTCTGCCCTTTCCCGATTAATGGAGGAGCTTGGAGAGAAATTAGGGAACCACTCTTTAACAGCCAGTTTGTGCAAAAACGCAGGAAAGGTTTCTCTCTGCCTCCTGGGAATATAAACAGCATTTGATAGATCTGATGCTCCTTTTTAGCCAAGGGGAGGATTCCCTTACCTTGCTTAAGTTTAACAATGAATCAGCCTTGTACACCTGCTTGTTCCTAATAGGAAACCACCTCACTAGTAGAAAAATCTTTAATCAAAGTAGACTATACTCATTCTGCCTTGGGTTAATTTGCTGAAGCTTAGGAAGAGGGTGATAAACTCCTAGAAATCTCAGCTAGCTCAAGAGATGAACCAGAAAACTCCGCAGAGCTTTTTCATGTGCTGGAGTTCTGCTTATTTGATTTCTGGCAGGGCTGACTGGTGCAGTTTTCTATGTAGGTTTTGGATTGTTTGAATAGCACGTGTAATGAAGCACTTTGTAAATTATATCCCTCAGGGGAGACTTGAGCTTGGAGAACATCAGGTGGAAAGTTTGGATGTATGTCTGAGGTGCTTATTTGGGCTTACTTTTTCCTTCGGGAGAAGTTATGAAACTAATTAACTTAGTGGTTGGAAGTGGTCTGGCACAGCAAGGTAGAGAAAGTAGACATCCTCCTTCTAAGCGTTGTGGTCTCTTCTCATCCTTTTGGGAATGTGTTTTTAAATAGTCTTCCTGGTCTTGGGACTCTTCTGAGGGTTGATGATGGGATTAGCTCTAATCCAGGGATGCAGTCCTTGCCCCTCATGTCCTGGTTATTGGTGAGGAACTGATCCTTCTTTCCTGACCAGTGCTGAGTCCTGTGGAGCTGTACACATTTCACTTTGAAGTGATGTTAATGTCTCCTTCTGCCCTGCCTTTCTCCTCTGAAACAGTCCGAGGTGCGCTGTGACTTTCCTTCCTAAAAGCAGTTGGCAGAAGTCTCTGCAAAGTAGGGCAACCTCATCTCATTGCGGGCCTTAGCATCGTTTGTATCGATCTGTGGATATCCATCTTGGTTCACTAATAGGCGTCAAGTGGAAAAGGTAAATACATTTCTGTTGCACTTGAATTTATCTCTTGCTTGGCTCCTTTGGACCAGCTCCAGGATCTTGTTAAGAACAGGAGACAGTGATCGTCTTAAAGGGTGGGAGGGGAATCCGACCATTCAGGCACAATGACTTTTGTCTCTTCCCCATGAGTTGGGCAGTAAAGCCCACAGAGGAGTGGAGAGTTGAGAGAGTTGCTCAATGGATTTAGTTGTTTAAGATGCCCTGAGCGTGGGAGAATAACTGTAGAAAATGGGGTGTAATATCCAGAAGAATTCTTTCTGCTTCATTAGCAGATGTTGGGGAGCATGTGGGAGACCCAGGTTCTTCCAGCACCTAACGATGCTTTTTATGCGTTTCAGCGACAGCGCCCAAACCCACCTTAACGCAGCTCTTCCCTCAGTGCCTGAGACAAATCTAGGTTTCAGACCCAGCTGCTTCAGTGCTCAGTGATCTTATGTCAATCCTTGCCATGATTTGAGGTACAGTTTTGCCAATTTGTTCTGGTGCATTCCAATTTGCACAAGACACCTGTTCCTTAATTATCGCCATCCTTCCTCTGTCTCTTTTTGTTTCAGCTCTTTCTGATGCATGAGCTATGATCTGAGGGGAGGCTGTGTCAAGCAGTGTGTGTGTTGGGAGGGGAGGTTGAAAGGTATTAAGTCACAAACTTGAGAATAGTTTCCAGTGAGAGAGTTGGTGTCTACTTGGTTTGCTCTGGGTCCTTGACCTACATCTCTCGTTAGTCTAAACCTTATTTAGCTCTTTGGGGTTTGTGCACTATCCCAGGATGCAGTGGCAGTCTGTAGAGGGCAGGGGAGGGCTGAAGGAGTTAAGCTCCTGGTGAGAAGAAAGAAACAAGAGGGAGAAGAGTAAAGGAACACTTGTAACTGGCTGGTTTGCTTCTGTGTTAAAATTGGAAGTGTCTTAACTATTAAGGCTGTTTTAGCTCTTAGTCTTCCCAGTTATGCTTGTGTTACTGTATTCTGTGTGACTTTGGCATTTCCTCCAAGGATCCTCAATTGCTTCACAAATCTGAATTCTGTGCATGCTTTCTGTCCCCTTTTTTTCCTTCCCCCAAGCAGAAAAAACAAGACTTGGTATAAATTATGGCCTCGGGTCAAAATACATCTTGACCGAGCGACGTGTGAAACCAAGGGTTCTCTCCTCTGGTCCCCTTCCGGGTTTACTTTGGTCGTCTGAGAATACTTGTGATGCAAGGCGTTTCCAATTTGCCTTGCAGATATTCTGAAACTGTCTCAAAGGTTTCTTGGGGTTGTACTATTCTTAAAATAGCTTGGATTCTGTTCTGTCACTGACTCTGTTGGGGTCGACGGAGACCTTGAGGCTCTGCAACCTGCCCTTTCGAGTCCCAGTTCTTCCCTTCTGATGACACCTTTTTTCAGAACTGCTTTAAGAAGTCACGGAAAAGAGCAACATGTAAATATTAATATTGAGTATTTGTCTTTAAAACTCCCTTTGGGATGCTCAACAAATCTGTACCGTGTGTGCTGTGGCTTTCCTGGATACTGCTTGCTTACAGCTTTTGGACCTGTTAGCATATTGCTACTCTCTGCCATCCCATGGATCACTGGCAGGGCTGTCTTCTGTAACACCTATTTTGTTTCCCTATCACAAGTAGCTTCTCTCAGTTCACATTCAGAGTCAAGGTCTATTCGCTTCCTGCAGTAAAGCCTTTTCTCTCTCTGGACTAGGTAAGCTCTGCTCAGTGCCCAGGCCCTGGCAATGGTGCTGCATGGGGCACTGCTCCTCTGCCCGTGGGCTGGCAGCACGGGTGCCTTGCGCGCCCTGGGAGAGTGCTAGAGGAAACTCGGGTGGGAAACTGCATAGTGCTGTTTCCAGCTGCTTTGAGTATATTTTTCAACCCAGCTGGAGGAGATGCAACAGACTGGTACTGTAGCATACCCCAGTTTAGTTTGCTAAGTAACTTATACACATCTAAGAAGGCAGTGAAGAAAGATACCTCCTCATTGACAGTGTCTAATTCCCACACTGAATGAAGTTCATTCTTACGAGTATATCTTTGATATTATTTCTCCCTCCCCTCACTTTGCACAGGTTTTCAGCTTCCAAGTCAACAGTGGAACTGTTATGCTGTAGCTCCCTGCTGTAAAACAAGCAACTTAAAGCATGGGGGGGAAAAATCTTCCAGGCAGACCTGGCTCCATTGCTGTTGAGCCTGGGACACCCTGAAGCTACCCAGTCAGTGTTAATGTGAGCAGACTGGTCATGGCTATTGCAATCCAGACCTAAACTGAGCATGTACCTGGACAAAGAGGCCACAGTTTAATATTTAATGTTGCATAAGGCTGCACGGAGAGCTTTTACTGAAATGTGTCAGTAAAGGCGTGCTGTAGCAGTGATAGCAAGCGGCTGAGAGCCAAGAGGATCCTGTGCTCAGCTTCTACCTGAGGCATGTTCTCTGATACCAAGCAGCTTGCTTGACCCCCTGTGTCTCAGCCAACTTAGCTGTAAAATTAAGCAACAAAGAAAGCTCCATGACAGACAGTCATGTCTGGAGGTGAACTTTCAAGGCGACCTTTCCTTTACTGATAGATTTGTCTTACGAGCAGAATATCTGGGTTTTAACCTAATGTGTGTTTTTGTTGTCCTTCCAGGCAGCATTCACTCTCCTCCTGGGTCCTTTCACCTTCTTCAATGTGCAGAAGACCAAGTATCTTCAAATCATGACATCACTTATGAGATGGATAGGTGAGTCTTGGCCACCTCTTTACCATAGATGGAACCTCAGTCACACCACTGATGCATCTTTTTGGCAAGATATTCTTGTTTGGAAGGAAATGCTTGTCAAAACAACCTCTTTGAGAAAAATTGTCCAAGCCTGATAAATCTTTGAGGAAAAGGATTTTTGTTCTAGGATGAAATTTCTGATTAAAACAAAACAAATTGTTCTCAATCAGACATGAGCTGGTGGATGAAGTTTTAATCTGATTTGCGTGAGAGGCAGAAGGGATTTGGAAGTTTCCTGAGTGCGGGTTGTGGTACACACCAGTTCAGCACTAAGTTGCTTGTTCTGTCAGCATTTGTGCAACAGACTTTGAACAATCTTTGTTTTGATCTGAGAACGAAAGGCACTTTTTTCTTTTTATTAAGGTTGGAAGAGACCTCAAGGATCATCCAGTCCAACTGTCCCCCCACCACCTATTACTTCTGTCAGACTTTCCATCCTTGGTTTTATTATCTATTTGCCTTTTTTTTTTCCTGGGTCTTGCTTTAAGGTAGGATGTGCTGCATTGGAAACTCCCAAACCAATGTATGTTGTCCTTGGAAAGTCCTGCTCTCATGAATTCTTTCCAAAATCTTACTGCCAAGCACTTCTGGGATGATGGATAATTCTCTTAAGGAAAATAAGACATTGCTGCTCTTTTTTCTCTTGGTTTTTTTTGTTTTTTTTTTTTCATTTCAGTGCCTTGGTCATCCAAAGATGCAGCTGCCTTGCATCTGGCTTGTATGAGTACATGCCTTTAAAGGCTAAGAGGGGGGTGTGTTATGGAGGTTTATGTTGAGGTTTGTCTTGTTTTGTGTAACCTAGACAGAGTAACTGATAGGGCTGAAAGGAGGGTGTTACAGCACCAGCAGCATTTCTGCAGGTCAACAGTCTCCTGATTCATGGGTCTAGACCACGCAAGCACAGAATTAGCTCTGTCTATACCTATCGCTGACCTGGAATAGAAAGAAAAGCTGATTCTTAAGCTATTTCCCACCACACACACAGACACACACTTGACTTCAGCTGGGTATTGTTGCTTTTCGGTGAGTTCAAAGGCCTGTGATCCTGTTTGGAAATGGCTGGCAGTCAGTGCAGAGGAATAGAGATCCTCTGCTCTAGAGAACATCTGAGATGGGGTTAAGCAGTCATCACCCAGGAAAATGAGGTTGGATTTTAAGCCCTCAAGTCTCAGATGCTGAACAGCTTGAGTTAATGAATCCTGACCTCAGATGGTGTGAAGATCCTGAATGTCTGTTTTTCCCTTTTGTTGCCTGAGCACATGAAAGGTTTGAAAGCACCCATGTTCTTCAGAGAAAGAGGTTGTCTCATTAAAGGGTATTAAAGGAAGTTGGGTGTTTTTATAAAGAGTAATCTCTGCTCAGCTCACTGGCCTATTTCCAATCACCGAGCCGCCTCTTCCCTGGTAAAGACATCAGTCAGATCTCATCGTGTCTCTGTGACAACCTGACGCCTGGCTGATCTGCCATTGGTTTCCCTTCAGCCAGCTCCCTCCAGTATGAGGATTGCTAAACCTTGGCATAAAGGCAGAACTGCTTCTCTTTTTCATCGCTTGATGGAGAGGGACAAAGGCAGTGTTTGGAGAAGTGTAGGGGAAATTCATGCTTTAGCCTGATTGATTCCTGCGTCAGCACGCTGGGGAACAGCTGCCCCAGATAATGATACTTAATGACCCTGACAGCACCTCAGTGGCTACTTAGAGCAATGGATTCCGTATGTGTACAATGAGGGATAGATTTATTAGGAAAGACAATTTATCAAACAGCCATGTGATGCAGGGAACAGAGAAAAGCTCTTGCTGCAGATTCTGGGATAAGGATGGATTCTGGTACTGTCGAGATTTATCAAGCTGGCTTCTCCCATGTCCTCACATCACCGCTGTCCTCTCTTCCAGAAGCAGGGCTGAGAATTAAAAATTCTTTGGTCTTTTGGTGCTTAGATCCTAAAGAATGGTCTTGGCTGGTGTTTTATGGTCTCCTCAACTTGTCCTGCCTGAATGCCCATGGCCAGATGTGGTCTCTGTCCTGCTGTATTCTTTGCCCTTTCTTCATCTTCCTTTAGTTGTTTTTAGCCACATGGTGCTGAAGGTGGTTCTTCTGCAAAGTGCTCTGAGTGGCCAAGCTGAGCACTGGAGCTGCCAGCCTACCTGTTCACTGCTCTGGGTAAAAACTTCCCACATGGATGGTGGCTTATTCACCCTACCTGTGTCTGCTGGCCTGGTATGGATGGGAAGCTGACCCATACTTTGCATCGTGACTTGAAAAAAAATCTATCCTGTTTGAGCTGGGAGCCCAGTACAGGCTTTGCAGCGTACCTACTGCAGGACCCACAGTACACCCTTTTCCCCAGCCTGATGAAAAGTCCCTGGATTTCAGAGCAGCAGGAGCGGCTGATGTAAAGCTGCACTGCCCCAGGTGTACTGGCGATTCAGATGACAGTGGCTGAGAGGATGGTTTTTGGCAGCAGGGAGAGCTAGCTGCGTGTGAAGGTCATTTCTGCTGGTGTTTGTAACGGTGTCAGCCTTGCCTTTGAAAGTTGGTTTCCCTCTTTCTCCTGATCTAAGTGATAATCAAATGTCACTAGCCTCTTTCCAGAGCCTTGTGCTCATCACAAGCAGCACATGAGCTAACAAAGCCTACAGCACACTCTTTCCACACCTCATGGACAAAAATTTCTTTCTGTCAATGAAAAATACAGTCTTAAACACTGAGATCTGAACTGGAAATTAAAAATGGCACAGTCCAAAGAACGTGGGGATGCAGCAGGGATCAACCCTTCATCTGGCTGTGTTTTTCCTGCCAGGGTAAGGGACTAGCCAGGATAGGCACGTCTGAAGTGTCTAGAAGGAGGAAGTTGGAGGAGCTTGCAAACCAAAAAGTACAGAGCCCAGACAGATGGGTTCTCGTTGTCTGGGCCTGCTGAACACGGAGAGCTCATCTGGAAACAAGGCTGGCACGGCGAGGCGTTTCCCTGTCAGGACTGATAGGAGCACAGAGGGTGGATCTGCACCTCCGGGTGCGGTGGGGCAGGGAGAGGGCTTCCAGAGCCATCGAGCTGTTGGCAGTCTTCTGAAGAGTAACAGCTTACACATTTGGCTGCAAAACCGATTGCCACCTTGCGGGGGTGAGTGCCAATGGTTAAATTCAGTGCAGCAGTTGGAGCTTGAGCTGCTGGCCTTATCTGTGCTTGGAGATCTCTGTTCCCTTGTGCAGGGTTTGCCTACACAAGCTCTCATCCATTTCCCAACTGTAAAAGCACCTCAGGCTGTATTGTCAGCCTGATCCTGCCCAGACTGCTTTGGGAGACAGTATTGCACCCTAAGGGCTGTGGTAGGGAACTTGTGTGCTGTGCTTCCCTGGGGAGAGGGCTAGTTGGGAAAAACCACTTGTTCCAAGTCCTGGTAATGGTGTGCAAGGTGAACCCTTGATTTGAGAAGGATAGAACCTTGCTGGCTCGCCCAGCTCTTGTGCAAGGGCCAGACACAGGGCAAGAGCAGACACAGGGCCCAGACTGGGTGACCAGATAAGTAGTCAGTGAGGTGAATCGTTCCCTGCTCGAAGGGTTCCTTCCCAAAACTGTAAGTCCTTCCTTTCAGCTCCCTTCCACCTCACCTTGCAAGTGTGGAGCTGTTACTTGCTCAAGTCCTTTACTAGTTTTGGAGCCTGCTTCCAGGTCTCTTACAAGGTTCTTAGAACAGGACATTTCCTGCAGAAGACTAGGCTGACTGCGCCACCAATAAATTAAAGCTGTCAGTATTTTCAGTTCTGCTGTTTGGACTTGAGGCTCGTATTTCCTGGAGGGTTTAAATCTGTGGTGGCAAATGATTGTTCCGTAAAGAGTCCTGAATATCTAGCTGTTTTCACCCCAGCCTCTGATCCTGATCAAGTAGACAGCATTTGGGGTGAGCTGCTGGAGGGCATGGCACAGCAAAAAGGACTCAGCCAGACAAGTCTGATGCACTTCTCAAAGCAGAGGGGACAGAGCTTGCTGGGCCACAGCCCTACCTCTTTATTATTGGATAATATTGGATAATAACTGTCTAGCAGCGTCATGGGAAAGGATATGGATTAGGAAAGATAACAAAAGGACAGGGCTTGGTGGAGCTCAGCAGCAAACATTGGACTATTGTGTACTAAGCAGCTAACCCGATTAATGGCAGCCTGTTACAGCCTGAGATGCCCAGCTCTATAGGTGAGGACCCTGGGCTTTAAAGACGTTGGTAGCGTGGTTATCGCTGCTGTTATTGAATAGTCTATGACAAATGTTCCCAGTCAGCTCCCACATGGGACGTTTGCTCTGTGTGCTGTTCTTGATGCTGTGTTGCAGTTATTAGAAAGTATCGTATTTTAATAAAGAGACATTTTATAGAGGAATAAACTTTTGGGTTTGGTTGCTGCAGGCTTAGGGCTCTCTCCCTGTAGCACAGTGAGATCATACCACATCTATTCAAGTAACTGCAGCCCTTTGAGACAGTATTCCCAACCCTGTCCAGACTAGTATCTCAGTTATATGCCCAGAAATAAAGTCTCTCCTCTAGCTCTTTCCCTTGGCCAGTAAGGTGGATGAAAAAAGGGCAAGAATAGCCAAGAAGTCTCTGTTCAGATTTTTTGGGGGTTTGGTTTTTTTCTTCCATCCTGTTCCCTTCCAGGATACTTGGTAGAAGGCTTCTAGGGAAGAAACTCGGAAAGGGCTCTCCAAAGCGTGCCGGTGAGGCTGACTTTCCATATCTACTAATTTCTCTGATAGCTTTGGTCTCTCCAGCAGAACCCTGCTCTTTATAGGACTCTCCAGCACTTCTCTGCAGAGAACTGGTCTCAAACCATCTCACTTTGTGAGCAGATTTCAGCTGCTGTAGTAACTGTCGCTGCCATCCTTATCCAGCCATGCTGGAGTTGATTCAGTGCAGGAACCTGGAATCACTCTATGTCCTTTCAGCTGCACTGACACAGAATTACAGCAGAGTCTGATATGGGAGGGGGTGACAATTATCTGAAGTCCTGTGTTTCCAATCTCCTGCAGACAGATTAGTCTGCCAGCATCCACAGTCCTCAAGGTGGCCTCTTTTCTGTATCAAAAATGGAGCTTTCTGCAAACAGCTTAAGGAGGGATCGGTTTGATCTCTGCCCCTTTCCTTTCACAGAGCTGGGCATACAGGAGTGGCAAGGAAGAGGAAACTGGACTGTAAATCAGGACACTGTTGCATGTTCATTCTGACAAGCTTCTTCAACAAAGTTACTTCATGTTATTGCATCCCTTTTGGATGCAATAACAGCAGAGATAGCTGCTGCCAGAGCCCAGGGTAAATAATTCACTGAGAAGTGAATATATTTATGAAGAGTTAGTTAAAAGGCTGTGCTTCTGTCATGCCTGCTTTCAGAGTTGTCAGCTGAGGAGCTCATTTCAGTGCTGTTTGTGGGGGGCAGTGGGGTGAAGCAGTGCCTGTGTGAGTGAAAGAGCCTTGTTAGCTTCAGATGCAGATGGAGAGTGACGTGCAGTGCTGGACGGGACCACTGAGATCCTGCCTGAGGAGTTGACGTTCCTGAAAAGAGCACTTTATCCAAGCAGCAGGAGAGAAACTGATGGGTCTGAGAGCTGGAGAAGGGGAGCTGAAAACATAAGGACACGTTCAGCCCTACAAAAGGGTCCAGATGATGGTGCCCACACAGGTTTTCAGGTGTGTGGCATCCAACTGCCCTTCTCACAGAAGAGTAAATTCTCACATGAAGAGAGAAGTGACTGTCAAAGCTAATAGACCAAGTCAACAGCAGAGCTCAGAGCTGAGTCCTGGTTGCAGAGGCTTTATGGTGCTTCTGCCAAAGGTGACCGGAGAGAGGACAATAAACTACATGAGTAATTTTCCACCAGAAGTAAACAAGCCTCCCTGGCTGCTCTTTCCTTCCCATATGTTGAGGTAAAGCATCCGTGATGAACACCAGAGTGCAGAGCCGTTTTTCTCCCTGTGAATTGTTACTGGTGTGCAGATGTCTGTGGAGACAAGCTGATGTGGGCTGAGAGGGGGCAGCTCCACCAGTTTCACAGCAGGAGTTCTTACCATGGTAGAGAAGGCTACTTGTAAATCGTGGTTATCACGTAGCAGGCCCTGTTCCAGATGATGAAGAGGAGCAGGGAAATGATGCTTTTCACAGCTGAGAAGCCCTACTGAACCCCTTTTGACAGCCAAAAGGTCCTGATGGTACTTTTTAATGAAGTTTTGCTTTGTGAGTGAAACGGGCTCTGCTTGGCCTGAGACGGTCATGGCAGGAGCTAGCCAAACCTGGCAGAGTGGGGGAGATAGATGGCAGGGGCAGTGGAGGGGCCTGAGAGGCTTTTTCTTGCCTTCCTGGTAAGCTGCATCAGACTGCTGTGACCTTAACGTGCCCAGCGTGTGGTTATGCTTCTCCTGCTGTACGAGCAACAGTGCCCTGCCATGTAGACCCAGCCTTGGGCTTTGGGGCAGGGACATAATGCTGTCCCTGCAAGTCCCTGTTCTCTGTTAGAAGGAACCACACTGATGTCCCACAACTCATACTTTTCTTCTGGGAAGTCATTTCCCTCCTCTTTCTGATGTCTCTCTCCAGAGAATTGCTGTCTTCTATGAACATATCCATCTTGCTTCCCCACAGTCTCGGCACTCATAAATCCTTCATCTTCCTAGAGACGGTGTTTTAGGATCTATCATTGCCAAGTCTCATCCTTAACTACTCCAGCTCCCACACCTAATGGAGCAAACCTGGTTTTCATGTTACCTCTTTACTGTCATTTCATATAGAAACCTCCTCTGAAGGTTGGAGAAATTTATCAGTTGCTGCTCTGGAGTTTACAGAGAGCTGGAGGTCATGAACAAGTGACAGGATTATAGCTTCTGCAGGAGAAACTGAGAAAATGAGTTTTAAATTTAAGAATCAATGTCTTAATTTCAGATACTTTGTTCTGCTGGCATGGTGAACTTTAGCTGTGCTTTAATACCTCAAATGCCACAGCATCCGTAGTGCCTGGCAGTTCCAGAGTTGCAGTGGACACTTAACCTAAAACACTGACAGAAGGCAGCTGGCTCTGAGGGGAGGCACCAGCACCCTAGGAAGACAACAGTAGTGAAGCAGACAACACAAGTGTTGGGTAGAGATGCAGAAGGTAGGTCTGCCTTGACGTGATGCTGTGCTGTTTGGTATGTACAGAGCAGATGCTCTTGCTCTTATGCCCCCTCTCCTGAAAGAACTTCCGAATGTTAAAGTAAAAGGTATCTGTTCTTCTGCTTAGGAGTTGTCTGCTGTGTTTTGGCTCGATGGAGGATCAGAGTCAAGGTTAAGGTAGGGAGAGATCTTCCTCCTTCCAAAGAGAGTGGGCTCAAGAAGCACACGAAAATGCCCTCCTCTTAGAATCCATCATGCCACCTAACGTAGGAAAAGGGAGCCAAGTGGCATGCCTTGTGAAGGGGTGATTCATTATCATTATTTCTTGGCATATTGATTCTCCGCTTCGACAAGAAGGCTCTGTCACACCGTCAGCCGGCGGTGACGGATGGCCCCGCCGCAAATGTGTCGGCAACGCGGCGCCTGCTTAAACGAATGGCTGTGTGCGGGGGTAGGGGAGCAGCCAGGCGTGGGCCGCTCCGCTGGTAGCGGGGTGCTGTGGCTGCACGCCACCTCCTCTCTGGATCCCTGGAAGGGATGGCAGGCAGATACAGTGGTGTTCTCACCAGGCTTTCCTCGTGGGAGGAGGAACGAGTAGGGATGGAGCTGGAGAAGATGTGAATGGGTGTGTGAGATCATTCTTTCTGTCTTTAACTTTCTGCCTCTTAACATACAGGTGTTTGTCACGTAACCTTTGTTCTGGTGGCTTGGGGATTTTTTGGCCCCAGTAACTCTTTTCCTCATCCCTGGTTTTGTGGCTGTCTGCCCCGTGCTTTCTAGAGCCACTAAAACCATCCTAATTTTAACTGGGACCAATGCTTTGAAGTTCAAGTTCACTGTTGAACCCAGGAGGCAACATCTGCCTCTGGCTGTCCTTCCTGTGATCGCAGACAGGTTATCCGATGCCACGGTTCTGCAGAACCTCGCTTCTGAGCTTGCTTCCCCCTTGCTAAGCCACCTCTTGCTGAATTACATGACAGAGCATCAATCTCCCCCCTATTCCCAGTGTGGCTCAATTCAGGATCTTTTCCATTACTTTCCACATGCCAATAGAGAGACAGAGGTGGGGCACCAGGTGAAACATCTCAAAACCACAGTGTCTTGTCAGGGATGAGAGGGAGGGTTAAGCCAGAAACTCATTCTGAGCATCAGCTCTTCCAGGAACCTACCACCGTGAGGAAAAATGTGTTTCAGCCTTGGACTTTTTTTTCTTTTTTATCCTGCAATAACCTTTCTGCAGAAAGGCAAAGCTCATGTACAAGGCGGCATTTTTCATTTACAAAGGTGTTTGCTCTGACTCTGCAAAACAATCCTTAAACTTAGAATGGCTAAACTATCTTCACTGCTTCTCTGCAGCTCTGTTATGCTTCTATCAAAGTTCACAAAAATGTACTTTTTAATATCCCCAGACTCCCATATTTTCCCAAACTGCTTTTATTTGGATGAGTGCTCGTATATATTCATCGTTCTTACACCTGCAAGAACCACAGCAGAGCTGTCCTATCTCTAAATCAACATCTCCCGAGCTGAGCAGGACAGGCAGCGGTAGCTGTCTGTAGGGTCTGCTTTGTCTGAGAAGATCCAGTGTTTGCTCCTCAAGGGGCTGCAGGGCAGGCAGCTGGGCAGCCGTGATGAGACTCATCCCCAGCTTCTCCTTTATGACATACCCTTCTTTTTCCACCACCCCCTACAGTTTCACTGATATCCTTCAGTAAAAAGGGGGCTCAGATCTCTAGAGGAGATGAGTTAGATATGTCCTCTGTGCCTTGTAGACTGCAAAGCCTCTCTGGGGGGGGTGTGTGTTTGGAGTAGGTCTGACACTTGAGAAATCAGGACAAGCAAACCCCTCAATTTGCTTTTTAAGTACTTGTATAAAACAAGGTTTAAAACAGTTTTCATGTAACCTACTAGCAATCCATCGCTGTCCACCTTGCTTTGTGGCTCTGGGTGCTGTTGGTCATGGTGTCTGAAGGTGTTTCATCCCTGGAGCATGTTGTTTATCCTCTGTCCTACATATATATACAGGAACACATACTTTTTTTTTGTGAACCCATGTCTGCTTCACCAGGGCCTTTGTGGTGAAGGAACACTGTTAGACAGCTTGTGTGGCAACTGCAGGTGACTTGAAATAGAGTGGTATGACTCTGCCTTCAGCGTACCGTCCCAGGTAGAAGGGGATGCGAGCAGGAGCTTTGTGTGTGCCTGCAGGATCCTGAGCTGCCTCTTGTCCCCTCAAAGCTGCCTGTCAGTCTGTCATCTTTTCATCTCGATTTATCATCCAGCATAACTAGGTTTCAGAGTTTCATTTTTGGGCTTGCCTCCTCCTAGGGACAGGCAGATAAATCTGGCATGCAAATGTTTTAGCTCTCTGGTTCCAGGAGTGAGACACTGCAGGGAGAGAAAACACAACCGTTGGGGCAGGGCTGCTGTTGTCTCCTCTGGGGCTGGAATTGTGCAGGGGAGGTTTCCACTTTACCCAGCACTGCCCCTCTCAAGGATCCTGCGGCTGCAGAACACCAGTGCTAGGGCAAGGGGAGCACAGCGTGCCTTGCTGGAAACACTGCCAGTTTAGTGCTGGGTTATCACTCCTTGTAACTGTAACTTTTAATAGTTTTGATTTCTGAAAGTAGTATTTGAGGAAAATAAAGGTGTTAAGAATTCTAACTTCTGAAGTGATAGACTTCTATCCATTGTTTAGGGAATCCTAAAGCTGGAAAGCTGGTTCTTCAGTGCTCCCTACCAGAAAAACACATGCTGGGGGCAGAGGACAGCCTGTGGGTTTCTAACTGCAGAGATGCTCTGAGGGTGGGGTGCAAGCCTGGGGGTTCCCCCGAACTGGTCCCAGTGGTGTTTCTGCACGGAAAGCAGGGTTTTGAGCTAATGGCGAGAGTGAGTTGGGGGATGGAAGCAGTTCACTCTTCACTCTGCTGAGCAAGTGGAGGGTTACTCTGTGTGCAGGAAAGAGGGGTGAGACTTCTGCAGTTGCATCTGGTCCAGATACAGGACTAGCTCAGGAATGGGTCACAGAGGCTGAGCACCTCTCGCAAGTGAGAAGGAAAGGAACAGTCTCAGTGTATTTCCAGGCTGCCTCACCTGGTTTGTCTTACTGCTCAGGGCACTCTCTCCTCTTTCTTGTAGGCTGTGCAGCCCTGGAGAGCACAGACAATGTCACATCATCTCGAACACAGCTCTTTCCTGCTACCTTGCTGTAGCAGATATGGCTGGCAAGCGTCTCCCCTCTGGGGAGCAGTGGGGGACGCACAACAACTGTACCTGTGTTCACAGTGCCCCTCGCTTGCTGGCCTGAGTGAAGGCGAGGGGAATTGCACACCCCCAGAGCAATGAGCTGTTGCTTTCCACAGCTCTCTGACTGCTCTTGGGGAAAGGAAATAGAGCCCAGCGCTCCCAAAGTGCCCAGGCCCTCGTGGTGCTGTGAAGGTGCTGTCATCTCTCCAGTTCAGTGTTTCTGGACTTGACCTGTCACTGGGAAACCATCAGAAGCGAGAGGTTTCCTGGGGCAGCACAAGATGACATGCAGCGTGCGGCTTGCTGAGGGCTCAGCACGGAGCTGGTGTTTGCTGCAGCAGAGGAGGAGGAGGATTGCTGTGAGAGGAGAACCTGGCTTTGAGGGAGCTGGGAGCGCGCAGGAGGTGATGTTCAGTTTGGGTTAATCCAGTCTCGCTGGGGCCAAAAGAGGCAGCATTCGCTAGCTGGTCTGTAACTGTCTTTTCTAGTCCTGTCCTGGCACGGTTTCCCACCTCCAGCTGCCTGTGTGAGGCAGAGCTGTACTGGGCACAGAGCGAGCCCGTGTCCTTGTCACCCTGCCCTGAGCCTACCCAGCTCACAGCGCCGGTGGCCACAGGACTGTGCTCTGCTCTGTTTAATTCCTCCCTATTTATATTTATGACATCCAAAGTTTTCTGTAGTAGTAGTGTCAGCATTTTGTTATTTTTCTCATTTACCTGATAATTCATGGCTGTGCTTGGGTGCCTGAAACCAGCGCAGCAGACAGCTCTGTGCAAGCCACGGCGGCCCATCCATTGCCAGCACCGGACTGTAAATCTTGCTGCTTGCTGCCCTGCCAGGCAGGTTTTTTTCCCCTGCTCCTTGTTAACTGCAGCAGCTGATGATCATCTTTCCCAGGTTGATGTGATTTCTGTGACACCAGAATTAGTTTTCTGCTGGTTTTATGTGCCATGCTAGGAATAACAGTCTAGCAGTAACTGCTCCTGGCTCAAATTTCCACCAGTGGAGTAAATCAGGGCATTAGCCCAATCTCTTCAATTAATTTTTGTCCATAGCACATCGCTTTTTGTGATAAGCTTTGTAAAATGTTGTTAGGCTTTTCCTTGACATAAGTGAAGGGTAGACGAGCAGACTTTGTGCCTAGAAGTGATGAATTTTAATAGCGGTCTTTCAGTGCTGCTTTAGTCCCTTCCAGACTGGCTTCTCCACCCTGGGATTAACTGCAGACAGCCTGTTCCTCCTGCCCGGGAAATGGCTGGCTAGTTCTTGCTCTGTGGTGCCTGACAGATCACAGGGACAGGAGGGCTCAGTAGGAGCTGCTGCTCCTGTGCGTCTGCCTGTGTACGTAGGTGAGGTCTTGGAAACGTTAATCCAGTTGCAAATGTGCAAATATTACTGGGGCTGACTGCAGCCAGGTTTAATCTTCTTCCTCTAGAGGTCAAAGCTCGAACATCTCCAAGCCATTTCTAAATGGTGACATTTAGCCAAGGTGTGTGTCAGAAGCATCCGCGGACTGAGACCCTTGAGGGCGATGGGCTCCGACAACCGTGTTAGTGTTACTGGTCTGAAGGGCCCAGAGCAGCCGGTTGCTACCGGGGGTGGGGGAGGGTGAGTCCCTGCGGGAAGGAGAATCGAGGGGAATGTCTGCCAGCGGCAGTCCCGAGCCCATTCCCTTATCTGCTGACTAGCAGGGAAAGCAAGTCGTGATTAATTCCTGTGCGCCTTGCCTTTGATGTACCACCTCCAGAGATAAGGAGATGCTCTTGTGGAGCAGGAGAGAGCTGGTGCCAAGACTACCAGTGCTGGTGGGAGGAGGGTCATGGGGAGGGTAGACCTGGGCTTGACCTGAAACCTTCTCTCTCCCTCCAGCTTTCATCCTCATGATTATTCTGGCCCTCATCCGCATCAGTAGAGGCCAAGCCGAAGGTCACCCGTCCATGGCCCAGCTATCGGGCATCCGCAATCTCTTTGGGGTGTGTGTCTACTCCTTCATGTGCCAGCACTCCCTGCCATCGCTCATCACACCCATCTCCAAGAAGAAACACGTCAACAAGCTTGTGCTGCTTGATTACATCCTGATCCTGGCTTTCTACAGCCTCCTGTCCTTCACTGCCATTTACTGCTTCCGCAACGACACCCTCATGGACATGTACACGCTCAACTTCACCAACTGTGAGATCATCAACGTTGCCTTCATTCGCTACTTCCTGGGCCTCTTCCCTGTCTTCACCATCAGCACCAACTTCCCCATCATCGCAGTGACCCTCCGCAACAACTGGAAGACCCTTTTCCACAGAGAAGGAGGGACCTACCCGTGGGTGGTGGATAGGATTGTCTTTCCTGCCATCACGCTGATTCCCCCAGTGCTGGTGGCTTTCTGCACCCACGACCTGGAGTCCTTGGTGGGAATCACGGGAGCCTACGCTGGGAACGGGATCCAGTATCTCATTCCGGCTTTCCTTGCGTACTGCAGTCGGAAGGACACTCAGCTGGTCTTCGGCAGCGGGACGGTTAACAAGCACCTCTCCCCTTTCCGGCACACCTTCTGGATTGTGTTTGTGCTCATATGGGGCTTTTCTTGCTTTGTCTTTGTGACTGCAAACATTGTCCTGAGCGAGCCAAAACTCTGACGTGGGGGTAGGGGCACAATCCAGAGACGTCGGCATTTCAGCTCCAGCTCTGGGACTGTGGGGTGGGGGAGAGGCTGCGTGAGGGGAAGTCTCCAGGCCATCAGTTTGGTGGCACGGGTTAGACCTGGACAGAGACTTTCCTCACTCCATTTTGGGTGTGGGTGGAGCAGACTCAGCCTTGTTACAGTCCTTCTCAGATCCGCCATACAAAGCCGTGGGGCTGAGCCCTTGGCAGCCTGTGTGATTAACCAGTGTCCATCCATTTCTGCCTTCAGCTCTGTCGGAGCAGCGCTGTCTCCGTCCCTGCAGCAGCTCTGTGTGCTGCAGGTCTCGGCGCACGGGAGAGCAGACAGCCTTGGCTGCTCGCTGCGCTAATCGGCTAGATGTCCCTCTCCCACAGGCGGGGGGGTGTGCTGTGCAGAATCTGGCAGGAGTTTGGGAGAATTGAGTCTCTGTCTGCTGAGACCTCTCCAAACCAATCTCCTGTGCCCGTTGAGGAAAGAAATCGGGGTGGGAGTAGCCCTAATTCAGAAGAATATAGTTTTGTGCTGTTATATTTTCTTTTTCTAGAGGCATTAACCTGTTTGCACACCATGGATTATCTGGGATCTCTTGCTTAGAGCTGGATCTGTCCAGCCTTGGCGTTTACACACTTAATCATGCTGTTCTCCTGCGCTGTGGCAGCCCCAGGCGTGCAGAGCGCTGCCCCTACGCGTGCAGGGATACAGCTCTCGCCCCCGGACAGGGAACTGCAGCCTAGCACCCCTCGGCTCCTGCACGCAGCTTCAGCTGGCAGAGCCTCCCTCCCTTTCTCATCTTCGCCCGGGGCTGGCACAAGCAGCCAGACCCCGACTCCAGCGGTCAGGATTGGTGCTAATTACCCAGTCCCGACACGCGTGAGGCCCGCGGGAGCTCTGGCTGTGCACGCCGATGTGTGTCAGCCTCCTGCGCTGGGTAATTAGCCTTGAAACAAGGTGGGTGTTAACTCAAGGGAAGGGGCTGGTGCCAGGAGGAGGTTGCAAAGCTCCCAGGTGCTGGGGGGGAGGCAAAAACCGAAACCCTGCTGGAACTGGGCCTGAGCACCCCCCCTTCTCTTTCTGCACAGGGTTAAGGTGGGCTTTGGGCTGGTCCTGCTCAGCTTGGCTCAGAACTGAGCTGCCCGTTAACCTTGGGCAGCCAGGACTGCAGGTGAGTCCCTGCTTCTGAGGCTTCTGGTGCCTGAGGCCCCTGGGCAAAGATCATGGGGGTTTTCCTAACAAAAGGAAGAACTTTAAAGGTTTTCACCTGAAGGTATTTTAACACCCCCACTTTTTAAAGCGGGTTCAAACCCAGGTGCATGTCACTTTAGATCCTCTTGCCCTCTGCACTTGCTGCGGTATTAAGTGTCACCGCTCACTGAAGCAAGCTTTGAACTGCGGCTCTTTTTAATCAAGCTCTGTTTTCAAGTAGGACTTTCTGGTTTCCATATGACCTGGAGTGCTCCTCCTGGGGGAATATGCAAGTACCTGGAGCTGTCTAAAAACACTTCATGGCTTTTAAAGCAAAGCCCTGCACCTCTCGAGCCTGAGCACTGCCACTGCGTCCTTGCTGAGCTGCTTGGAGAGGATCCGGGGGGACTGTTTGGGATCAAGCTGGAGATGAGACAAACAAGCACTGGCAGCTCTCGCTAGTGAGTTTAAACATCCCCAAGTGCTCTGGGGAAGCTGATGTGGCATCTTCAGTGCCAAATTAACAAGTTATTTTACAGGTAACTGGTGCTGGAGTCTCCTTTAGGAAGAGGGATGGTAGCTGTGTAGGTTGGAGGGCAAATGCCTCGAGGGAGCTGGGAGCCACCTGCGAGGGAGCTGGGAGCGGGGCAGAGCCGGAGGGAGGGATTTAAGGCGGATGAAACGAGCCTTTGGAAAGCTGGAGAGGCTGCGGGGGCTGTTCCCCTGCACAAGTGCGCAGGTGTGGGTTTATGGAGGGGCTGAGCCCCTTCTGCCGTGCTGCCTGCCCTGGGCTGCCCGTGCTTTGGCTCAGCCTCCCTCCCTTCAAGTGCCCAGTCCAGTCTCTTGCCCTCACGTTTCATTGCCAGCCAGAGAACGGGCTGCTCTGTTCTCTCATCTCTTCTCACTCCCCGCCCCTCTGAGGGCTGCCCCTCGCCTCCCTCCCTGCCCCTGTTTTATACTGGGCAGCCTCCTGCCAGCCTTGCCTGGGGTGGGAGCGGGCTGGCAGGAGGGAGGGAGCCCGGCCCAGCCCCCCCTCCCCTGCCATCTCTTGCGTTTACAAATGTGCCTTCTCTTCCCTGACCCCTCTGACCACCTCTCCTCCTCAGCACCGTGCGTGGCAGTGACTCCTAAGGGGCCTTAGCTCTCGGAGCTGCTTGGAGCCGGGTTGTGGATGTGGTGGCACGGTGAGGGCTCCCATCCTGACCCTAGCCTTTGCCATGCTACCTTACCGGGAAGGATGCTGGTCCCCAAGGAGCACGAGCGCTTTCTTAAATAAATAACCACAAACTCCCAGACAACCGCTGTCCTTGCACAGCAGCAAAGCAAATCTATCCAAGGAATCGGGGTGATTAACGGAAAGAAGCTCTATGGTGGAGAGAACATTTTTCATATTAAACATGACATAGCAATGCCTTAAAAATTACTGGAGAAAGCGGGAAGGGGACGGCTGAGCGGAACCAGCACTGCCTGGGGTGGGCTGGGGGGGATGCTGGGTGGCCTCAGCTCAGGACAGGGGCTCCCCCCTCTCACCCATCATGAGTGAGTCTGGTTTTATTTGGCAGTTATCAACACTAACAGTTCATTATTACAGATTATCGCGTGATGCTTGTCCTGACTGTAAATAGTTTTCCAAAAAATGGGATTAAAACCAATAAACTGTACGCTAAACCAGATGTATAGTCTGGCTTCTTGTTTTACCCCCTTCCTCCTCTCGCAGCGTGGAGCAGCTAATCCTGGGGGGGACGGCGTGACTGATGGGGCCGCGAGCCAAGGAGAAATGGCAAGCGGAGAGGCTAATGGAGACCCTCACCTCTTCTCTGTCGGCCTCCTGCAACTCTGGGTGGTAGCTGCAAGCTCAATTAAAACATCCGTACTTTCCCCTTCTCAATTACGGCTCCTTACACTTAAAACCAAACAAATTGAATTGCTCCACCGCCTCGGGCTGCAAAGGCAGTTTCTGCCAACAAATTTATTATCACCATAAAGCGCGGCTTGATTTATGTTAAAATATTAAAACAGATCTTTATGATGGAAATAAACACTTTCTGCTGCGATTCTCTCGAAGGACCTCACAAGCAGCGGAGGATTTCGGGGCTTGGGCCGTAAATCTGAAATCAAACTGGCAGCGGGGATGGATTTGGTCTTTTGCAGCGCCTCAAAGAGCAGCGGCCGGGGAAGGAAAAGGAAAAACCTGGAGCCCGAGAGGCTGGTTCAGGCAGGGCTCAGGCATTGCCAAGGAGCCCTCTGCCACGGGGGTTAGCTGTGGGAGGGCGTTTGTGAGAAGGTGCTCCCCGGCCTTTTGTCCCCGGTGCGGGTTTGGGCAGCTGGGGGCTGTTGGCAGCTTGGGGAAGGGCACCGCGCCGGGGGGGCCCGGCTGCAGGGGCTGCGTGCTGGGGTGAAGGGCTTCGTCCAGCGGGTCAGCGGCCGGCACCCAGCCAGCTCCTGCCCGCCTCCCCACGGCGCTGCGGCCCCCGGCGCAGCAGGGCAGGGAGGTGGTGTGCCCTGCCGGTGCAGGGGGGCGGATGGGACCCCCGGGGAAGGATTCACGCTGCAGCTTTACCCCGGCAGGAAGCGGGAGGCCGCTGTGTGTGCTACTCCCTCGAGCATCCTTGGGCACAGGCACGGCAGCACCCTGCTCTCCCCGTGCTGGGACCAGCGCTTCCCCGGCCCCGTATCTTTTCTGGTTGTACCATTCATGATTTAAAAAGCTGCCCCCACCCTCACCAGAGCCACCATTTCCCCACAACAGCTCCCATGCGTCCTTCCCGTTGGAAACCTCTTCCCTGTGGCGGACCCGTGCTGGCCTGCCGCGCTCCCCCTTTCCTCGGCAGGCTGGGTGCCTGTAATGGGGGCAGGGAAAATAATACGTGCCACGGCGGTGCCAGAGCCGGCAGAGGCAGGGGGTGGGGAGGCCATCGTCTGGGGGGCGCTGCCTGCCCCCGAGGAGGTGGGCAGCCAGCAGCGAGCCGGCCGTATTTCTCTTCGCACATAAATGGCAGCCTGCAGCATCCCAGGGCGGCACGGGTGCCAGAGACGGCTGAATTAAAAAGTGATTGATTAGACAATTTCACCAAAAAGAAATAATATCCCTCAGCAACTGTTAAGCACTAAACCACCCAACCCCTGTTTTGGAAAGCCTGGTCAGGGGGTGCTTCCAGGCTGCTGCCTTCCTGCGGATTTGTCCCTAGCGCACCCCCGGGCAAGGGGATGCTGCAGGAGCAGCTCAGCCCTGCTGTGGTCGGGGGGGGTCACACAGCTCCCACCCGCACTGGGTCGCTCATGCCCCTGTGCCCCATTCTGCTCCTCTCCCGCCAGCACCCAAGTTAGCACCTGGCACCGGGAATGGGAGAAAAACCATCATAATTAGCAATAACGATGATTATGCAAAGCCACCATGGCAGCAGGGGACCTGGGTGCTGGGCCACCCCCATGGGGCACACAGGACAGCCCCAGCCTTACACCGGGGTGCTGACACCCATCCCTGGGACCACCTCCCCTGGGAGCACCCACAGCACCCCCCCCCATCCCTCGCGGCCCTCGGCCTCCTGCTGCAAAGCCCTTCAATAAAACATGATGCAAATCCATTTGGCCTCTGCTGAGTCACCAGGGACAGCACTAATTAATTTAACACATGGGCTGTGGAGGGGTTTATTTCCCTTTTCTGCTCCTTTTTGTCCTCACAGCCCCAACCCCAGCTCAGGCTTGGCCCCGACCCCCCTGAGCCAAAGATGCAGCAGTGAGTGCTGGCTTCCTTGGGCCAGGAATGCACAATTTTGGGGAAAAGTCCCTGGGGCACATCAGAGCCTCCTGGGGACCAGCCTGTCACCCCCGGGGAGCATCTGAAGCACCCCGCTGGGGGTGGGCAAATGGGTGCCATCGCCTGGGGCAGCCCGGCAAGGATCCCTGAGCCTTCAGACGGGTTTATTTATTTATTTATGGTCTTTATTTATATACCAGCACCTCCCTCCCTCACCAGGAGCCTTTGCAGGGGCTGCCAAAGCAATTAAGAGACAATTGCGATGATAAATAAGTAACAGAAATTAAAGCGCCGGCACCGGAGCGTGATGGCAGCCAGGCAGGGGGGGATGGGAGGGGGCTGGCTGGATTTAACCCCAGACAGATGGGCGGATGGATTGACAGGCAGACGGACGGACAGACAGACATTGCCAATGCTTTTGACCCTGGGCCGTACATGCCCAGGCCCTTCCTGACCTCCCCAGGGCTTTGCAGCCACCCCCGGGCAGGGCTGGGTGTTTCGGAGCAGCCCCGGCCATCGACCCCTCGCTGTTACTGAGCTGCTGCCAGCACCCCACCGGCTGCTTTTAATGGGAAAAAAGATAATGGACATTTAGA
>VWZZ01008135.1:37736-53644 GCA_013399095.1 Psophia crepitans | reverse complement strand
TCCATCCTGGCAGGTGACAGTGAACCAGCCGGGCTGAGGGGCTGAGGGTTGGTGGGACAGCCTGCCAGCCCCCCATGAGCAGCTTTGCACAGTCCCAGCGATGCCCCAGGACGGGGCTGGTACCGCCCAGCACAGCCCCGCGGTCCCGGCAGCCTTGGCTCTCGCTTCTCAACCCCCCTCCCCTGCCTGGTGCTGCCTGCCCTGCCCACACCCCCGCTGCACTAGACATGTACATCAAGAGAAGAATTAAACCCAGCTCATCTATCACCCCTGATTTATGGCTCCGTCAGCCCTGGAAGGTGGGAGGATTTCTCGTTCCCGTTCTCCTCCCCCAGGCGCACGTTCCTGGGGCTGCCGGGCGATGCTGCAGCTCCCTGCTGGGCTGCTGGTTTGCAGCCGTGGGGGCACCACCCGCTGACCCCAGCTTGCATCCACCCATGCCCAGCACCCCGAAACCCGAACGGGGTGCAGTAACTCCAGCTTCGTGCTCTGCTCCAGCCTTGGCACGGGCTGATGGCTCCGAAGTAATTATCCCTCAGCGTGGTTTAATGAGTTGCCGTTTTCCTTTGCCTGGCTGTGCCGGGGCCCGGCAGTAAAGGGACGTGAACAGGGAGAGGATGCACAGGACCACGAGCATCCCTGTGACACGGGGGCAAAGCCAAGGGCAGCCCCCGGCTTGTCGCTGGCGGACAGAAGAAGGGTCCCCAGCCAGTTGAAAATGTCTCTTTAATGACCTGGACATGGTGTTTCGAGTCCCTTGAATGAAACCAAAACTTGCCGGCAACACGGCAGCAACAAGTTTGGCGCCCTCCATTCTCCGGCCAGCCCTATGTGTGGGGAGAGCCCAAGCCAGTGAGCCCCGGCCCCCACCAGGCTCCTCTCACCCCCCCCAAAGCGCACAGGACCTGCCAAGCCGCTTGGACCATCCCACTGCCAGTGGTGCAGGACCCCGGGAGGCTGGAGCCCGGGAGGGAGCCGCNCGGGGGGGAGCCGCTGGCTGGTGCAGAGCCCCCCCCGGCCCCCCCGTCACACCTCCGACTCCAGGCTGGAGACCCTCCGCCAGGACCCGCCGGCGCAGGGGCTCGTCACCCCGCGGGCCACCGGCAGGTCCCTCCTCTCCGTTCCCGCCGCCCGCAGCAGGGCCGGCTCCCCACGCCTCCCGCAGTCTCTGCAGCTGCTGTCCCAGCGCCCGGCCCCCCGGCCGCAGCCCGCTGGCACCCCAGGGTGCTCGCGGGGAGGTGGGGACCCCCGCGCGAGGTGCCCCAGGTAGAGGGGCAGGTTGGTGTAGGAGTTCATGCAGGCGTATGGCGCGCANAGCCTGGCCACGGGGGAGTGCGGTGCCAGCCGGCCGGTGGCCTGGGGGCAGCGGGGGCCGCAGCCGTAGCCGGCCTCGGCTTCGGGGAAGAGGTCGGGCACGTCGGCACGGGTGGGCAGGCGGGCAGCACCGCAGCGCCGCAGCCCCCCGGAACGCCGCTTCTCGCCCCGCTCCCCAGGCGCCCTGGCCGAGCTTGTCCACCAGCTTGGCTTCTCCCGCTCCACCACCGCAGCCGGTTGACCCCCAGCTCTGCAAGTCCTGGTGGCTTTCGGGAAGGCTCCGCGAGGGCAGGATGGAGGCAGGAAGGGGTTGCCTGCCTCCTGCCTCTTCTCCGCTGCTGAGAGCAGCCGGGGCAGGGTCCCCGAGCCCCTGTGTCCCCTGTCCCCCTGGACCAGGAGGCTGTTTTGCAGACGGTCCCCCCGGCCTGCCGGCCGCTTGTGCTCCCTGTAGATGTCTGGTGGTGGGAGGTCCCTGGGGGATGCAGAGGGTGGGAGGGGAGCCCCAATGTGGTTCCCCACCAGCGCCTGCTCCCCGAAATCCACCCCTTGGGAGGTCTTCACCAGGAGGTGAGGCAACCCCGACAGGGCTTCATCCCCTGCACAGCCACCCCGAAACTTCAGGGGGTGGAGGAGGTGCGGGACGTGCTCGTTCGCCTCTCTCCACTTCTCCTCCCCAGGCAGCCGGGAGTCCACAGGGATGGACTGGGGCAGTGGCAGCCCCATGGGAGCAGCCTTGGGAGTATAGGGTCTCCCCAGCCTCTCGGGGGGGGCTGGGCCAGAGGAGGGGGCCCGGTGGGCACCGGTGCTGTTCTGGACCACGAGCTGGGGTGTCCTCAGGGAGAAGGTGGTCTGGAGGCGCTCGCTGTGGTTGCTCCAGTCCTCGATGGTGCGGGTGGCTTGCTCCAGCGAGCCGCCCACGCTGGCCGTTGACACCATCTCCTTGGCTGCCTGCAGCATCTTCAGCACGTTGGCCTGGGCCGAGCTGGCGGTGACGTCGGGCGTGGGTGCCCGCCCGGGGCTTGCCAGGGTCTGCACCCCACTGAAGCAGCTGTAGATGCCCTGTGGAGAGAAGGGAAGGCCCCCACCATAAGTGAGGCCATCAGGGTCTTGCAACCATGAACCCACCCTGCTGAGCCAAGATGCTGCTGCGGAGGCTGAGGTGTCTTGATGGCACCCATGTCCCCTCCTCAGAATCTCCAGTGCTGCCAGAGTGGGTGACACCATCCTCTGTCACCCCTTTCCCCAGGGATGCTAACAGGAGTGGGGGGTTATTACCAGGGCTGAGCCCTTTTCCAAAAAAAACTGGCTTTTCTCCCCAAAAACAAGCTCACATCAGTCTAAGCATCTCCAGTCCCTCCCATGCAGGTTGGAGGGACGATGCCCAGCAAGCCATGCCCATCCCCATGACACCATGGGAGGATGCTCGGGCCCCTTGAGAGCCCCCAGCAGCAACACTCACCCTGCTGATGGCCAGGAGGAAGTCAAGCTTGTGGGACTTGGGCACGGAGTGACGCAGCTTCCAGTAGACAAGGTGCTCCCAGGCAAAGACCAGCAGGCTCAGCCCCATGGCCACCAGCAGCATGTAGAAAACCCCGGCCATGTTGTCAATGTCCAGCTTGCTGCTCATCACCTCGTTCTTCTCATTCTGGCAGATCCCCGACAGCCAAACCGTCTCCAGCTTCTGGGTCTCGCCTGGGGCCAGACATGCACAGCCATGGGGGGGGTGAAAATGCCCCCCCCCCCGGGCATCATCTCCCCAAGCGCAGCCCCTGCCCATGCCCACCCCACCGTGGCTGGAGGAAGAGGAGAAAACCACCCCCAAGCCCCTGAAGCTGTTATCGGCTCAGCCCTTGCTGCTGTCCTTGGCCTGGGCATCCCACGAGTCACTCATCCTTCTCCATGGCCCCCTCCTCTCTGCCCCCCCACCATGTGCACAGCCTGCGCACAGATCCTGTGCCAGACTTTGTGCACAGCCTTATCCAGGATTTTACAGCCTGCAAGAAGAGGAAGGACCCCAGAGGCAATAACCCCCCAGCGCCCAGCTGGAGAGATGCTGCTGGATTCAGTGTCCCCTGAAAGGAGGTGGCAGAGGAGACCATCTGACTCAGCCCCTCGGTGGCATCCTGCAAGGAGCCACAGCGGCTGCTCAGGATCCCGGGACCAAAGCCACCCACGCTGGGAAAGGGGCACACAGAGATGCCTGGTCGCCGGGTGAAGCTGCAGGACAGGGTCAGGGTAAGGGTGGGGACAGGGCTGACGAGAAGCTCATCTGGGTACCCACCATCTCCCAGGAACTGGAGCAGGGCCAGGTCGATGGCCCGCTTCCAGCGTGAGTCCTTCTGCAGGGCGATGCCGTAGCCCGTGGTGGCAAACACCTTCCCGCTGCCGATGGTCACCAGCTTGCAGCCCTCATCCTTGCCTGCCATGTAGTTGAGCACCGCCGCATCATAGATGAAGGCGTCCAGCTTCCTGCCCCACCAATGGGAAGGAGGGTGAGGAGGGGGCCCAGTAGCCCTTTTTGGAGGGCTGTACCCCTTTTTGGAGGGCTGCACCCCTTTTTGGAGGGCTGCACCCCTTTTTGGAGGAGCTGTACCCTTTTCAGATAGCTGTAGTCCATGGGAGGTGGTTTGGGGGTTTCTGCCCCACCTTGGAGAGCTATAAGCCTATTTTTGGGGGAGCACCCAATCTGGGGAGCCTGTATCCCATTTGGGGTAGTCATTCCCTGTCCAGGGCGGGTGGGGGGGCTTTATCCCTTTTGGGGGAAGCTGTGTGAAGTTCTACCCCATCTGCAGGGGGTTGTACCCTGTTTGGGGGGGCCTGTACCTCATGCGGGGAAGCCGCACAGAGCCATACCCCCTCTGGGAGAGCCATACCAGCCTGCGGAGCCCATATCTCACTTGAGGGGGCTGTACCCCAGTTGAGGAAGCCCCCCCCCATCTGGCAGGCACCATACCCCACCTCAGGGAGACTGAATTCATTTGGGGATCCTGTATCCCGTTTGGAGGAGCTGTACCCCAGCTCTGGGAGCCATACCCCAGTTGGGAGAGCCGTACCCCTGACCTGGGGGATCCGTACCCCATTTTGGGGGAGCCATACCCCATTTTGAGGCTGGTGAGGGCGTCCTCCACCGAGCGCTGGTTGTACTTCACCATGTGTGTGTGCATGTCGGGGTAGTTGCTGCGGATGTTCCTCTCAGTGCTGCCGTTGGGGACAGTGCCGAAGCGGAACGGGGGGTACTGCTCCTGCGGCTTCTGAAACTGCAACAGGGAGCCCCGGAGAGCGGCGTCATGCAGGGTCCATGTCCCTGCCATGTCCTCAGCACGGCCCCACTCCCCACAGCCAGCCCTCCATCCACACACCTATGCCCAGCCAGCTGGCAGTGACAACTGGGGACTTCTCCCCACTCAAAAATCCTTACTATTTTTTTAAGGATCCCAGCCCAACTGCCAGCCCCACCTTCCTGTCGCTCAGCCCCGACACGGTGTCGATGTATTGCTCCTGGATCATGAAAGCGGCCAGGTTGGCAGTGTAGCTGGCGAGGAAGATGACGGCGAAGAAGGCCCAGATGAGCACCATGATCTTGCTGGTGGTGCCCTTGGGGTTCTCGATGGGCACCGAGTTGTTGAAGACCAGAGCCCACAGCAGCCACACCGACTTGCCAATGGTGAAGGAGGGACCTCCCGGCCCTGTGGGGACAGGGAGCGGAGGGGACAGCAGTCAGCCTCGCTGGGGATGTGTCCCCCCCTCCAGCGCCCACCTCCGTCACTCACTTTTGCCGCTGGTCAGGTTCTGGTTGTAGCCAACAGGGCTGAAATACTCAAACATGAAGACGGTGACTGCCACCACGGTGAGGCACATCACGAACATCATGACCCACACTGCTGGGCTGTAGGGTTCTGCAAAGCAAGTGGGACACCGTCAGCCCCAGGCAGCTCCCTGCGACATCCCATGGCCCCCCAGGACCTCCAGGAACCCTCCCTGACAAACGGGGCTCATCCTCATGAATATTGCCCCTCCTTAGAGAGGAGACAGGAACTGGCAGCTGCAGCAGAGCAGATCCACAGGGAATCAGGAGGGAAGAAGGATGCTGTGAGACAGGGGGATGCAGCTATGCTCCCCCCACCCAAAGAAAATCAAGCTTTCATCAGTGGGGAGATGCTAATGAGACACTGTCCATCAGGATCATCAGCAGGAAGGTTTCCCATGGGATCACGGGCTGTCCCCTACGATGGCTCTGTCCACGGAATCGTGCCTGCACCAGGCACAGGACCAGCCCCCCCTGCCTCTCTCCACCCCTGGGAGAGTCCCCGGGGAGCTGGGGGCAGCTGGTGACCCCCCGCCTGCCCAGGACGAGCTGGGACGGAGCGGTGGGGATGCGTCCAAGCCCTTGACATGCGGCTGCTGAGGTCCATTTGTCAAGGCGTCCTCTGCTGTCAGGGAGGAGAGGGCTCCCCTGATGGGGATGCAGCTCATTAGCGCGGGAGGCGCGAGGCGGCAGCGCAGGGACTGCGAACCCCGGCCCTGCCGAACCGGGGCGAGATGCTCTGTCTGTCCCCGGGGCCCATGAAGGTGACCCCTGCTTTGGGGGGGCAGGGAAACAGGCCCTGCAGCATGGGGGAGACAGGAGGGGCAAGATGTGCCCGGGCTGGTGATGTCCTGCTCCCCGCAGCACCCCAGGCACCCACAGCCACCCAGACCCTCCCCGCGCAGGAGCCCGGCTCCGGCCGAGCCGGGACGCTGCTGCTGTGCCCTTGCTGGAAGCCTCAAGCCCTGACTGAGCGCTCAGGAGGAATTTGGGGGTGACCTTGGCCAGTCTCCTCCCCTTCCGAGGCTGCAGCTCTGCTTTTTTAAAAACTCATTAAAACTTTTAGCCCTGGTGGTTTCCTACACTCGGCTCACCCACAGGCTGCGGTGGCGCCGGCAGAGAGAAGGGGTCCCTGGAGCAGAGCTCAGAGCTGGCAAATCCCCGTCTTGTCCCCCCCGTGCCCCCGTTCTCCCTCCTGCATGCAAGTAATGAAGAGGAGGAAAACACCAAGCCCAGCCTCCACCTCCGTAATAAAAGGATTACTCAGGCGAGGAGAGGAGGAAGCCCCAAAGCCGGCAGCGAAATCTCCTTCCCTTATGACTTACAGAGGTTTTTTACAAAGAAGTTATTAAAATCGAACAATATTTCTAATTTGCTTTTGTTGGAAGCGTGGGATGAACCTGCAGACAGAGGAGGGACACAGGGCTCACCCAGGAAGGCAGAGGGGGAGACGGTGCCATTGCTCCTGGCCACCATGACGCTGATGCCCGTCTCCACGAAGGGCACGGAGAAGTCCACGATCTCGGAGCGCTCCTCGTTGATGGTGAGGGAGCCGATGGCCATGTCTGCGCGCTTGTAGTACACCTGGGGAAGGGGCAGATGGTCTCAGGATGGGCAGAGGGACCCATGTTCCCTTCCCCAGATATTTCCTCATCTCCAGCAGTTCCAACCTCAAATTTCTTTTATTCTGATTTTACCTTAAGAATGACCAGTGACACAAACACAACCAGCTGTAGGGTCATAAGTGTTCGTCTGACTCCCCTGCTCATTCTTCTCCACCAAGCCTTGCCCATAAGCACCACGATTTACAATTACACCTCCCCACTCCTGATGCTGAGCTGTCCTCTTCCCAGGGATGAGTCCCACCATGGAGATCCCCAATCCCGTCCCAGGTGGGGACATGCCCACCCCTACCTCGCCAATCATGCCGTTCCAGACCCCGCGGACAATCTTGCCGTGTTTGCCATTGGTCACCAGGTAGAGGTCATAGGAGAACTTCACTGTCTTGGCCAGCTTCTTCAGGATGTCGATACAGAAGCCCTTGCAGCACAGCTTGGTGTAGGGATCCACGAGGCCATCGCCACTGAAACCACATCAGGAAAAATAGGTTGGACCAACCAAAGATGCTCTGAGCACTCTGGTGCCTCCTGGACTTCACGTGCCCAGGGAGTGGTGGCCAAAATTGCCAAGCTCCATCCTCACTGCTCACCTCTGGGAGGAGTTGGTCTGCTTGCGGCAGGGCACAGTGTTGCGCACGCAGACCCCGGTGCTGGGGTCCGTGTTCTCCACGATGACAAAGGGTCTCTCCTCCAGCGTGGCCACTGTCAGGTGGCGGTTGTCGGCCACAGGCTGCAGGAAGGAGCCATAGCGGGGCCACACCGGGTACTTCATGTGGATGATGCCTTTCTCCCACTTGCCCACCTACCCCCAAGGGAAAGCACACCGTCACCCTGGTGAGGGGCTCTGGGGGTCACAAACTTGCCCCAAAATACTTATAGACCAAAAAAAACCCCTCCATGCAGCTTGTTTCAAGGGTTTGGCTACTGTTCCCCAGAGCTGGGCAGCTGCATTTTGCCTCTTTTGGGACTTTTCAGCCAAATTGCAGGGGAAAAAAAATCTTGGCAGAGCTGTGCCTGGAATTGCTACAAAGCCCCACCATACCACCTTTGGTACAAGCCATGGATTTTGCATGGGACAACCTGTTGCAAGGTGGGACTCCAGCCCATGCATGGCCCCAGGCTCAGCCTACCCAGCCACCCCCACAGTGTTCCTGTCCCGGGGGGCCCGCGGGTCCTACCATCTCCCAGAGCCGGTGCTGGTTGAGCGAGATCACCACCATGGTGGGCCTGACCAGGTAGCCACCTTCATTGAAGGAGAAGTCCCTGTGCTCCCATGTCACGTTGAGGAGGTGCCTGGTGGGACACAGCACCCGTGAACCCCCAGCCGTGCAGCCCAGCCCCGTACAGTCCTCCTCCTCCAGCTCCAGCTGGGCTGTCATGGGTCCCATGGAAAGACACAAGGCTGAGACTTGGGGACCAGGTTTAGCCCCTACACAAGGGGCACCAGGGAGGTGGAGGCACCCTGCCAGCAGTGAGGCCCCAAGGATGGACCACCGCAGGGTGGAGGATGCACAGACTACCACAGCAACCTCAAGGTGCCACATTTGCACTGCTAAGCAAAGCTGTGAAGCCCCATCCCTGAGACCCCCATGGGTCCTGAGTCATGGACAAGCATGGGAAAAGGCAAGGGCTGCTCTGGGGAGATGCTCCAGGAGACACCCAGCTGAGAGTCATGGACCACCAACTGCAGCCCACGGGGAGCATGGTCCCCCTGCCCACCAGCTGCCTCCTCCTCCTCCCCTGCCTCCTTCCTCTCTGTTTCCCCATTCCCCCCTGTTTAACACCCACCCCAGCAGGTCCCTGGCCCTCACCGGTAGAAGCTGATGTTGGCAGCAGTGGTTCCAGCAGGCGCTCGGCAGTCCCGTCCCACCTCTGGGAGGTAGCCATGGGCCCGGAAGAAGCTGGCCGCCCCCATGGCGATGATAGCCACCCCATCCCGCACCTTCTGCCGCAGGCTCAGCTTCCAGCTCTCTGTCACCACACTGATGAGGCCCACGGGGAAGGAGGTGGGTGGCACCTCCATGTTGCCCACTGTCAGGCTGGGCACAATCCAGACATAGCCTGGCCCCACAAGGCCGGCTTGCTCCGCCATGGCAAAGAGGTACTCGGCTTCCTCTCGCGAGCAGTAGACGATGAGGACCTGGGCATCAATCTGCCGCAGGAGTCGCTGCGTCCTGGAGCTGCTCCGCTCCTGGCTCATCTCAAAGGTGAGCACCTCCTGCAATTCCCAGCCAAAGTAGCTGGCGTCTGTGAAGGAGCGGATGACGTCCAGGAAGATGTTGTAGCCTGGGTAGAGGCTGGTGATAACGGCGAAAGAGCCCCAGTCGTATTCCTCCAGCACCTTGAAGATCACCTGGATTTGCTGCTCAATGGAGACGCCCAACTGCAGGAAAGCCGAGTCGGGCTCCTGTGGGAGGAAAAGGGGTTAAGGGATGGCCCAGCACCATGGTCCAAGTTTCTTGCATCTGTGAAAGCCACCTTGAATTTGCCATCACAAAGGGTTTGAGGGAGCCATGAATTGGCATAGTCCATGGGCTGGAGACACCCAAAATGGGACTGATCCACTGGTGGTCTCCAAGGAACTTCACCTCATGCTAAGGGTAAAGCCCTGCGGCCTCTTCTCCATTTCTCAACTTGTTGACCAAGTATTCATCCATAATCCAGAGGAGACCAACAATTTCTCCTTAAACCAGGAGAGGGAGGGGGACAAGGGCTCTGCCAGGAGCATAAATCCCATCCCAGCTCCGACTCGCTACCTGCTGCAGGAGCCTGTGTGGCTCCTTCACTCCCGCCCCACCTCCCCAGCCATCTGGCCGCTCATTAGCAAACCTTAATTGATCTGATTCTGTCTTAAATGATTCAGTGAATGGCATTTGCAGAAGGTCACATGCAGGCAACAAGGCTCTGCCACCCAGACCCCCTCCACCATCACACAAGTAGTTTTTCCTATGAGGCCGGTGGTCCAGCCGGAGGGGTGAGCCCCAGGGAATCCCACCTGGGGAGTGGGAACTGCTGGGGACCTCGGACCCACAAGAGGAGGAGGTCAAGCCTTCAGACAGGTTCCTCCACCACCCCCAAAATACCCAGCCCCTGGAGAAAGCTGCAGAAAAACACCCAGACCACAGCAAAGCCATGGCTATTTTTTAGCCACTTGGGGTTCCACCTGAGCCCTCTGCACCCACCCGGGTCCATTGCACCCACCGCCATCCACCCACAGCGAGCAGCAGCTCGGGGTGGTCCAGGAGCACTGGTCGGTGCAGACAGAGCTGCCGAGGTGCCATCCAGGGGGTTTAGACCTCAAAAACTCTGGGCAACCAAAGCATGAAACCAGTGCCTCGAGGAGTGGCAGGATCTCCACCTTGGAGGCTGCTACCCCGGGTGGGAACCACCACCAGGGCTCTGTGGTGCCCAGGCTGGGCAGGGCGAGACAAGCAGCCAGGAGGAGATAACCCAAATCTCCTCCCTGGGAGGGACGAGTGCCCCGCTGCAGCCCATCACCGCCCAGCCCGCACCCCCCAGCCCAGTTCCAGCTCTCCCTGCTGCCAGCACTTCCCAGCAGGCAGGTGACGGTGACATTGACAGCGACAGTGACAGCGTCTGATGCCGGCAAGGAGCAGAGAAGCCAAAAATCCCATTTGAGTCCGTGGTGCACCTCAGATCCCTGCCGCAGCTGAGAAAGACTTCTCCACGCTGCCTGCCCAGCCATTTCAGGGCTGGATCTGGTGCGGACGGCGTGTGGAGGGAGGAGGATGGGGACGTGCCAACCCTCTCGCTGCCCCAGCACCACAACCCCAGCACCCCATGGTGGGCACAGCCTGGAGGGGATGGGGAGCAGGACACCAGGGAAGGTCCCTCCACAGGGCACTGACGTCCCCTCCCACGTCTCACCGCCCCGGTCAGCCATGCAGCTGCTGCCTCTGCCTATTCCTGCCCACGTGCTCCTGCGCTGCAGCCTAGCAGCTTCTCTACCATCCAGCTTTCCACATCCCATTTCTGCCCCTCTCTAATAATCCCTCATTTCTCCAACTCCACCTAGAAAAAAATCCCCAGCGAACGCCTGCCTCACCTTTGGGGTCAGGACCACTGCAGACCCCCCGCTGATGCTGATGACGGGGACCTGGGTCTGGGAGGAGATGAAATCAAGGATCTGGGCCACGGCCTCCGTGCCAACGTTGTCCTCAAAAACGATGCCGTGGATCTTGTGGCTGGCGAGGATGTCGCAGATCTGGGTGAGGAGGGTGCTGGGGTTGGTGTTGTTGACGATGACCGTGATGGGGTGGATCTCCAGGGGCATGTCCAGGAAGCTCTGGGGACTCAGGCGGGAGCGGATGTGCAGGGGGTAGGACGTGCCCCCAAACACCACGGCCACGTTGACCACCGGCTCCTCGGGGCCTGGCAGCAGGAGGTCCGTGAAGGCAGCCGAGCAGCCCAGCACCATTGACAGTAGCAGAGCGTGCGCCGGCGCTCTGCCCATGTCCACCGCCGCGTCCCTGCCAGGACGGGACACAGCCCCTCGCATCCGGCTGCCTGCCAGGACCCCCAGCCCTGCTCACCCCAGCCCTCCCCACCACCCCGGGGACAGCACAAGGGTGGGTTGACCCCATGGAGAGAGGGGACACCCTCATTCTTTGGAGGCTGGACATGGGGGGGTGTGGGGTGTGACCACAGGGTTGTACCCCCCATACACTCCAGTGCCATGTCCCTNCTGCCCTCCCACCCTTACTCCCCCTCCAAAAGCCATCACTACTACGATGCTCCTTGTCAGCCCTTCAGCCAGGGATGGGCGCAGGAACGAGAGGTGGCAGGAGGAGTTGGCAGCTCCCTGGTGCCTCTCTCCACAGCTGACGGCCACCTGCAATATCTAAAGGCTTTGCCCTTGAGGGATGGTTCAGCTCTGCAACCCCCATGTTGGGATTTTGCAACCCACAGAGTCACCGGAGCAGCCGGTTCCCTGCCCGTCCCCCTGCCCCAGGCCCCTCGCTGCCGCTTCCCAACCAAAGAGCTGCCTGGCCTCCTGTCTCCAGGTTTCTCCCCCAGACACCATCCTTCAGCTTGCCTCCCTTCTTGCCTTTACCCCATGTTGCACACACCCCCCAGCGGCATCGTCTGCCTGGCTGGGACACCCGCTGCGCTGCTGCCTGCACCCTAAAGCCAGGCTGAGGATGGGGCGGGGCGGGGGGGTTGGGCACATCCCCCCTTCCAGGTCCCCAATTCCCCTCTGAGTGCAGGTGTCCAGCCCACAGCAGGTGGGGTGACAGTCCCCGGGGTGGGGGGGCACATGTCCCTGTCCACGGCGATGCACCCCCATTGCTGGAGCTCACCCCCTCCTCAGAGCCTGCCGGGAAAACCAACCTGCAGTGAGATTTGCAGTTGGGGGCATCCGAGCCCCCCCGAGCCCCATTGCTCCCAGGGCCACCACCGCGGTGTCACGCCGGGCAGTGGGGAGGGGGACAAGCAGCCCTCTGGGGGGCACCGGCCGCGCGCCGGTGTTGCTCCATGCAGCAAGATGCCAGCTGGTGCTCGGAAACGTCACTTGCAATTAAAAGCTGCTGTTGCTTAACGCATCCTCGGCATGGCTAGAGGAGCCCCTCACGAGTCCTGGATGGTTTGGGGGTCTGGGCTGCCCTGGGGACCCGCACCCCAACGCCCGTCTGCGCTGCAGTGATGGACAACCCCTCGGCACACTGCGAAAGCACTGCCAGTGTGTTGGACTGAAAACCCAGGAAATAAACCCAATGACTGCCTGGCCAGGCACCCTGCAAGGGCTGTACGGTGCAGACATGAGCACCGGGGCTGTCCCCTCCAGAGGGACAGGAGCCCCACGTCCCCCTCCTGCACCCCACGGGAGGGCTCAGGCGCCTGGCTGGGCACCAACTGAGCATTGGCAGCATCTCGCCCGGCCAGATGGGTTTCAGCAGGGTTCATCCACTCCCAGCACCCACCGTCACCCAGGGAGGGTCGCTCTGCTCAGCCGCATCTCCCCCACCACCCCAGATCGCAGCTGGCCAAGCCGCAGGAGCCGCCACGCCGTGCCGATGGCCGCAGTCGCGGCCCCTTGGCCGGAGAGGGCGGCAGGTGAGTCATGGCACGCTGGCAGCGTCCCACGCTCGGCGCAGCCAGCCCAGCAACGGGGCGGCCCGCGCCACCCGCTCCTCGCTGCGAATTCCCGAGTATTTTTAGTCCCGCGATAAATAATTCATCGGTAATCCGGCATCAGCTACCCGAGCGGAGAGGAAGGGGAGCAACATGCCACCCAAAACAAACAGAGCCGCTCTCCCAGCAGCTCTGCCCGTCTGAGCCCTCCTCAAGGACGTTTAAATATACTCCAGGCCCTCACGGTGACTGATCAGGTTTGCTCATGCCAGTCCTGGCACCTCACCCATCCTGGGCCTTCATCCTCCCCTTCCTCAGCCCGGCTCTTCCCCATCCTCAGAAGCCTCTTCTACCACCGAGTAACCCAAGCACGGACCAGCAAAACCCTCCCGTAACACCAAGAGCTGCCTCCAGAGGGGCTGCTCCTTTCCTGGTTGCAACTGGGAGCAGGTTTGGGGAAACTGGGGAAACTGGTTTCCCACTGGACTGAGCCGCAGGTGAGAAGCATCCGCATCCCCTACAGCTGGACAGCAGAGCGAGGAGGTGGGCATGGGTACACCATGTTCTTCAGCCATTGCTGAGACAACCAGGGCAATGAATTTCCATCCTTCCCGGGAAGCCAGTGCTGCTGGCCAGAGCCGAGCCGCTCCCTGCAGCCCGTGGTGGCTGTGGAGGAGGATGGAGGAGGAGGATGGAGGGGTTAGAGCCAGCAAGCTCGAGGCTGGCAGGGGTTCCCTTGGAACGGCTGCTCCAAGATGGCCGGATTCGGGCTGCGAAGAGCAGCCAGCTCCTCCAGCCCAGCTGACTCTGTGTGCTTCCAGCCCTTCTTTTTCCCCGAAGTGAGCTAGAGAGGTGTGGGAAATACTGATTTTTGGGGGGATGACGGTGAGGAAGGCAAACTGCAGCAAGCTGGTGGAGGCAGAGGAGGAGCTGAGCCCATCCCTGCGCCACTGCCAGAGCCGGGACTGCTCTTGGGCTGGGCACACCATGGCAAAGCCCCCACAGACTTTAACAAAAATCCACATTTTTCAACCTCTTGTAGCAAGCACTGCGGAGCTGCTCCTTTGGGAAGATGCCTTCCCAAAAGGGAGGTTTTCCAGCCGGGCAAAGGGCCAGTGGCCAGGCTGGAGCAGGAGGAAGGTGGCCCCAGAAGGGAGCCCGGGAACAGCAATGCCACCTCCCAGCAGCCTCCCCCGGGACCAGAGGACACCCACAGACCTGCTCAGTAGCTTTGACACTTGTTTGTTGCTTCGGGGTGGGTTTGAGCTGGTTAACCCCTTTCCTAGGCACAGCTACACCAAAGACCTGCAGAAACCTCCTGGTGAAAGCACCAACGGAGCCCTCGCCTTCCTCCACCTCCTGAAATGTCCTTTTAATGCAACAGGGAAAGTTTGCTCCTAATTTTAAACCTCCTTTTTGCCCTCTCTCCATCCCTCCCTCCCCTCCTCTGAGAGGAGGAGAGCTCATGCAGATATTTTGACCTCGGGAAGGGGAGAAATAAAATCCCAAAATGCAAAATATTTCTGGAGAAAGAGAAACCTTATCCCTCCAAAAAAGCCTCCGAGCCTGAAACCACAGGGAAGGTGCAGCCTGTGCCAGGGGAGAGGGAACCGCTGCCGATGGATGGAAAGGACAGAACGAACCCAAACCTGGTAGAAGCTGCACAGGGAGGACGGGGGGGCACCAGGGAGGGCACTGGGGTGTGCCAGGGCTTGTAATTGCCTGGATGGGGGACATTTCTGTGGAGCAAGGAGACCTTGACAGAGCCCCCCAAAAGGAGGGAAACCAGCAAAACCTCCCCAAAGCCAACTCATCACCACTCCAGTCTCCACACAGCGGGGGACAACTCGGGAAGGAGAAGCACTGGCAGCCCCTGTCAAGCAGGGTCTTCTTTCAACCTTCATCTGCCACCACCCAGCATCACCCTCCTCTTCCTCAGCACCCTCCTCTCCCTCACCCACACCTCTGACAGCAACAGTTGTGGGCTGGGGGCTGCGGGCCGGAGCGATGGCAATGGCCCCGCACACACACGCACCGAAACAGCTTAAAAAGGTCGAATATGGATTAACCAAAAATAAACGCTGTGTCCTGCCTGCCGCTGGGTTACGCAAGGTGGTGGTGGGGAAACGGACGGGGCTGGTGGTACCCAGGGAGGTCTCCTCTCTTTTTCCTACCTCCCACCCCCCAAAAAACCCAGCACGGCGCTCTGTGTTAAGACTCATCCCCATCCCCTGCCCAGCACCGGGAGCTCTCGGGGATGGGGATGCGGGGGGATGCTGGGGCAGCGGGAAACGACCAGGGCAACCCCCTCACCCCCCAAAAAAACCCCCTCCACACCATCCCTAAAAATCTGGCGGCAGTGCTGTGCCGGCGGCAGAGCCCGTCGGGGGTCCGGTAGCCCCCAGCCCGCCCGGTACTTACGGGACCGCCGCTGCTCGGTGCCTACATGCCCCGCGGCTCCGGCGGGGCTGCGCGTCCCACCGGGGGCTCGGCTCTTCTCAGCCCTCTCCTTCTCCGGGGCAGCCCCCGGGGGCACGATCGTCCCCCTCCGCGGCTGGCGGGGGGGTCCAGCGACCGCCGTCGGTCCCGGCTCGTCCTTGGAGGCGGCGGCTCTGCAGCGGCGGCTGGAGGCAGGGACGGGAACGGAAGAAGGAGGGAGCGGGAGCGAAGCGGGTGTGCACGGAGGGGGGGCCGGTGGCAGCAGGTGGCTCGGCGGTCGCCGGGCCCCGGCAGCCCTCCCCCCCCCCCGCACCGGGACCGGNCAGCCCTCCCCTGCCGAAACCTGTACCCGGGGCTGGCCCCAGCGCTGGAGTGGGCAGGGGGCAAGGCAGCCCCCTCCCCTTTCCTTCGTCCCGCTCCTCCTTCCCCAGGAGGGAAATGGCACAGCCCTTACACACACCCCCCCCCGCACCCTGCCTGCTCCCCAGCCCCAGAAGGAGCTGGAGGGGTGCGAACGGCTGTGGCTGAACTCGTTCCCCTCCCTCCCCAAAATATCTCCTGGCCCTTTGCTAAGTGAACTGGTGGGGACTGGCCGGCTGCCCGCCCCTGGTGCCCCCCCAGCCGGCGCAGGGCACCCC
>VWZZ01008135.1:19720-37728 GCA_013399095.1 Psophia crepitans | reverse complement strand
GCCCCCCCCAGCCGGCTCAGGGCACCCCAGGGTCCCCGCTGGTCGGGGGGGGGGGGCGGGTGGCACAGGCAAAGCCCCCGGCAGGCAGTAGCATCCTCCAGCTGTCACCAGGACCAGCATTAAAGCATCAGATGATCCCGCAGCACTGGTTTAGAGCCAGGCTGGGGGGGCAGAAGGGGGAGATAGAGCAAAGGAACAAGGGAGGCGGCAGGGGCCCTGCTGGGGTCCCCTTGCTCCCAGCTGGGTGCTCAGTCTGGGTGCTGCCTCACCACCCCAAAACCAGCCTGCGCTCTGCAGCAGCCGAGCTGCGGGCAGAGGGGCCAGAGCTCTTGGCAGGCCCTGCCGGGGGGGCAGCAGCTCCAAAACCTCCCTGTGCCCCGGCTCAGGGCCACCAAAACACCCAGCGACACCCTGAGAGCATCTCCCCGTCCCTGCGGGTGCGGGGTGCCGCAGTGCCCGTGCCCGGGCGCTGCCCTCCTGCCTTCCCCAGGCGTAAGTTCCCCAACCCGTGGACGTGGCCACCCAACAGCAAGTAATTTAGGGCTGTGGGGTGGCTGTCACACAACCTGGCACCACAGCCACCCGCACCATCATCTGCACCGCAGGGGTGGCTGCAGGGACCTGGAAGGGCCGTTTCCAGGGAGGTTCCAGCCCACCTAAAGACCTGCTGCCTGCAGTTATCCATGCGCTGCCTGATGCAGGACCACCCCACACCGTCCCCTGCCCCCCAGGCAGCCCGGCCACCAGCTCCCCGGGTGCTGTGGGTGCCCTCAGGGCACCTTGGGTTGCAAAAAAATGCCAAAAACGGAGGGAAGGGAAAAGGCATTTTCCTTCTGGCCTTCACTTTAGCTACTGTAAAAGCAGCACTCGCTCTCTACGGAGAGCTTGGCCAAGTCTCCGAGGCTGCTGTGGGGCAGGGGCTTGCTGTGATGGGGACCTTGCACCCCTCTCTCAGCGACCCACCGGCCGCATCCTGCTCCCTAGGTCTTTAGGTGGGCTGGAACCTCCCTGGAAACGGCCCTTCCAGGCCCCAGCACTGCTGGGCTGGACCTGACGGAAACACGCCGAGCACCCAGGCGCGATGGAACAGCAGCGTCTCTCCCGCGGGCGTGAGAACGGGCACGAACCCGCTCTTTGGGCAGCAGCAGCAGCGGTGTGTGTCATGGCGGTGGTGCTTGTGGCGACAGCAGTAGGAGGACCCACCACAGCAGCAGGCGCAGCGGTAGGGTTCGGCGCAGCAGGGGTGCCGCGCACCAGATCGGGAAGCCAACCGTAAAGCTATGGCCAGAGTTTTGCATAGATAAGGATGTTACAAGTAGTTTTAATAGGTATGGGTGTCACAAGTAGTTCTAAATAGATAAGGATGTCATGGGGGGGGTTTGCATGGAGAATGACACAAAAACATGATGCAAGAAAATATGACACAAAGAAGTATGATGCAAGTAAATACGGTGCAAATATACGGCACAAAAATAATACAACGCAAAAAAAAGACACAAAAAGACGACGCAAAAAGTACGATGCAAAAAAAAGACACAAAAGTATGATGCAAAAGATATGACGCAAGAAAATACGATGCAAAAAATAGGACGGGAAAAAATACAAAGCAAAAAATACGATGAAAAAATACGACGCAGAAAAATATGATGCAAAAATACTACACGAAAAAATATGACGAAAAAATACGACAAAAAAATAGGACGTGAAAATACAAGGTGGAAATTGGACACAAAAATATGATGCAGAAAAAAAAATGCAAAAAACCTCCGATGAGGTAATTTGATGCGAAAATAGGATGCAAAAAAATATGACATCCTCATCTACTAAAAATATGACATCTTTATCTACACAAAACTACCTATGACATCATTATCTATTTAAACTATCTGTGATATCCTTATCTATGCAAAAAAAGATGCAAAAATACAACATAAAATATGAGACAGAAAAAAAACTGCAAAAAACCCCCAATGAGACAATTTGACATGAAAATTCGACGTGAAAATACGACATAAAAAAAATGACATCCTTATCAACGCAAAACTACCTGTGATGTCCTTATCTGTGCAAAAAAATATGATGCAAAAAATGCGAGGCAAAAATTCAACGAAATATGACACAGAAAAAAAAAAAAACCAACACAAAAAACCCCAGTGAGATAATTCAACGTGAAAATTACGATGCGAAAATTTAACACAAAAATATGACGTAAAAAATACAAGGTCCTTATCTATTGAAACTATCTGTGACGCCCTCAGCTACGCCAGGAAGTCCGGTGCAAAAATCCGACCCAAAAAAATACTACGCCAAAGAACTATGACGCAAAAAAAATCCGACGCAGAAGAAATCTGATGGAAAAAAAACCCCAAAAACCTGCACAAAAAATACTAGGTCCCAAAACACGACGATGCAGAAGTTGCTACAACGCGAAGACAGTACGAGATGGGGAAAATCCTCCGGCGCCTGGTCCTACGACGAGTACTACTGCTACGGCGAACTCTCCTCCTAGGGACACTGCCCTTGCAACCCATACTGCTGCTGCGGCCTGGAACCGGAGCCCCTGCCCGAAACGCCCTGTGCCGGCCTTGTCTGTCAGGGCCACCGGTGCCATTCTCGGCCACCAGATTTGGCCATTCTTGGCTTCCAGATCTGGTGCGCGGCACCCCTGCTGCGCCGAACCCTACCGCTGCGCCTGCTGCTGTGGTGGGTCCTCCTACTGCTGTCGCCACAAGCACCACCGCCATGACACACACCGCTGCTGCTGCTGCCCGAAGAGCGGGTTCGTTGCCCGTTCTCACGCCCGCGGGAGAGACGTTGCTGTTCCATCGCGCCTGGGTGCTCGGCGTGTTTCCGTCAGGTCCAGCCCAGCAGTGCTGGGGCCTGGAAGGGCCGTTTCCAGGGAAGTTCCAGCCCACCTAAAGACCTGCTGCCTGCAGTTATCCATGCGCTGCCTGATGCAGGACCACCCCACACCGTCCCCTGCCCCCCAGGCAGCCCGGCCACCAGCTCCCCGGGTGCTGTGGGTGCCCTCGGGGCACCTCGGGTTGCAAAATTGCCAAAAACAGAGGGAAGGGAGAGGAGAGTTAAGGGACAGCAACACGTCCTGGCCCTCAGATCCTTTTCCCAGGACAACAAAAGTTTGGTGCTGGGGTTTAAGCAGTGGCTGCATTTAACCTCTTCTGCTGCCTTCATGGTGGTGGACCTGGTCCCTCGGGGCTGGCACAGACCCCCTGAGCTGCTCCTGTGCCCTTAGTGCCCACCAGCAGCCCAGGACCTTAATTTACCCCTCCCAGGACCGGCCGCTTCCCGGGCTGGATCCCTCAGAGGGGCTCAGTTCCCACCTATTTCAGCCCTGGTGATGTTTCCAGGGCAAACGTCTCCCAGCAGAGCTATCGGCATGCTGGCAGGGTGAGGGGGACGAGAGCAACCCCTCCACCCAGGGCAAGACCTGGCTTCCCCACCACACCCATCACCCTCCAGCATGGGATGTCTAACCCCTATCACAGCCCAAACGCCACACGTGGGGGGCACAGCGTCTGGCGCACAGCTGGGCACAGCTGGGGGGTGTCTGCAGGGGGGACAAGCAGCAGACAGCAAGCACTAGTGGTGACATACATGCTGTCCCCCCTCCCACTCCCCAGCCATGCCACCTCTCCCTTGGGAGTCAAACCCAGCCAAAGCCCTGGCCAGCATTTCAGGCTGCAGAGCGAGGGGTTGCACCGCACGCTCACCTCCAGGATTGCAGTTTTTCCTGGCAAAGTCCTTCAATGTCTTAAAAAACCAATCCCACAATATTTTTTCTGGGGGAAAATGCAGGAATTCCCCGAATCCAACCAGCCGTTGGATCTGGGCCACCACTCCACGATGCAGCTTATGGGAGCTGTTCTGCAATCGTTCAAGGACCTTATTTGTGCACTTAAACATTCAAAAAGTGCCCTGATGGCTACAAAGGTCTGGGTTGAAACAGAAGCACCAGCTGCACCCCAAGATGACGCCCACAACCCCAGAAGGCGAAGCTGAATTTTTCCTCCTAGTTGGAAACCTCTGACTGCCCCAGCCCCTCAGTGCCACCCTCTCCGTAGATGCTGTGCCCTCTTTGCCTGGCGTTCTGGGCTGAGTGGGGATAACACGGGCATGAGGCTGCCTTCCCCCTCCTCCATCCTCCTCCTCCCCCCCTCTGGGGTGGTACCCCAGCGTGGGACCCTCGGCATCCCAGCAAGTCCCTCACCCATGGCACAGCCCTGACAAGATGGAGCTCAGCCGGCTTCTCCATCATCCCCGTTACCTTTCCCCGGTGTCTTTTCTTGCAGGAGGCTCTGAAAGCAGGTTGATAAACGCAAGGCGCAGCGCTCCAACAGCTCCTGGTGCGCACCCACCTCCGGCAGCGAGGTGCAGCCAGGCCGGGGCAGCAAGGGGCATGCTGGAGAACCATGGCGAGAGGCTGATGTTGGTCCTGCTTAATGCTCATCCATCCAGGCCAATGCTGGTGTTGGAGAAGTGCCTTGGGCTCCACGCAGGCACCCTGCATCCCACTGTGAACCCACCAGCACCCCGCACCCCCAGCTGGGGTAAAGCCCCACACAGCACATCCAGCCCAGCCCGGTCTGTCCTGCCCCCCAAGCCCTGCAGAGTCAATGGGAACCCATCAACTCCCTGCACAAACCCGCACCCACGCCCCTACCCCCAGCACCCACCCCCGAGGTGCACCCACATCCAAGGCAGCATCACACAGCTCCAGCCAGTGGCTTTAATATTCCCCGTTCTGCAGCGCAATCCCTTACCATCAGCCTTCTGGTTTTAGGAGAAACTTGGCCAAAGGTCTTTAACGTGAGTGCATCCTAAACCAGGACTGTGGGAAGGAGAGGACCTGGGTCTGTGCACAGCCAGCACGAAGTCAGAGCCGTCCCTGGAGGGCAGGGGGGCAGTTGGGTGACAGGGGCACCTGTATCCCATCAACAGCATCTGACGTCAGACGGGGCAAAGACAGCATCATCACCTTCAACTCTAACATGACAAAGAACTTCTTCACGGTGAGGGTGACGGAGCCCTGGGACAGGCTGCCCTGAGAGGGTATGGAGTCTCCTTGCTTGGAGAGATTCAAGACCCATCTGGATGCCATCCTGTGCAGCCCAGTGTAGGGCACCTGCTCTGGTGGGGGGGGTTCGGCTCGATGATCTCTGGAGGTCCCTTCCAACCCCTACCAACCTGTGGTTCTGTGATCATGCCCACGGGCCTCTCAGCCAGAGCTGAGTCTTTCAGGTGACACTTGTGACACAGGCCAGAGACTTAGCCCAGACCTGCACCCACCTTGGACCTGTACCCATCCCAGACCTGCCTGTCAGCTGCCAACCCCCCCTCTCTTCCTCAGAAATCTGGCCAAAATTTAAGAAGGTCTGAACCCAACCACTCCTACACCTGAGGACCCACCTTGCCCTGTCCCTCTGGATCTCATTTAAGAAGCCAACATGGGTGAAGATCACCTTCTGAGATCTTCAGTGCTGCGTTCCTGCGGGGGCTCCTGGGGCCACCCCTCCGGCACCATCCCCATCTCCTCCATCCCATAAATGTACTCAGTGCTTTGGTGCCTAAATGACCACACAGAGCTCACGGGTATCGTGGATCCCGTCACAAAAGCAATCGAGGCAGAAAGCAGGGATGGTGCTGTGCATGGTACGGGGCTCAGCACAGGTACCGCACAGCTTTACTCTGCTCCCACTGCACCCTACTCTCATGGTAATTAAGGGAGCTAAAATAAACAGGGATGGTTTTACCCCTGCAGGGATAATTCCTCCTCCCTGGGTAGCGCGTGCCTGCAGGGCTGCCCCAGAGGTTGGGGATGAGGCAGGCAAAGCCAGCGGGTTGGAAATGGAAATTTCCCAGGAAGGGAGGAAATTGCTTCTTTCTGGGGCGTAACCAGCCCTCGCCCTCCAACAACTTTATTTGCTGCTGTCGTATCCCTAAATAGTTCCTCAAAGCAGCTGCTGGGGATTTACATTTCCTTCACCTCTGCTCCCCTCCTGGCCTTGGAAAATGGGCTCATGCAGCCCCGATTCCCAAAGCGACTCACCCCAAGCAGAGGGGAAACCTCCAGCCCCACACAACCAGCGTAAAGCTGCTGCAGAGCCAACAAGGCACCGCCGCCTGCCGCAGCACAGCCCTCCGACCACGGGCAAGACTTTGGGGAGCGCAGAGCCCCGGGAAGGTTCAGCCTGTAGGATGGGAGTGGAAACCATGAGCTCTGGTGGGTCTGGAGCCAAGGATGCACTCGGGGTCCTTTTGGAGAAGGGGTGATGCTGTGCCAGGAGAGCAGCAGTTCCCTGGGCGCAGTGGGGCTGGCAACCTGCTCCACTGACCCCAGAGGTCGGTACCCCACCCCCAACCTGTTCGCCACCCCTGCTCAGGGCTGGGGCTGGATCCGGAGAGAAGAGCACAGGAGGTATGAGAAGACACGCCTGGGAGAGCGAGCGGCACGGGGGGGGTACACGCAGGGGCCGGTGCCCGTGCTCAGCCAAAGCGCTGAAGTCAGCACTACCCGGAGCCATCTGTTCCCAGCGAAGCCCCGGCGCAGACGGACTCGACCGGGCTCCCGGCAGCGGATGCTGCAATTCGGTGATTCATGCGGCGAGGGGCCGGGGCCGGTGTAAAGCCGGACGCCGCCTCCGCGGCTGCACACACCCCAGGGATGGGGCTGGAAAATTGCCTATTAGCCACGCTGTTGAAAAGCTTTTTCAATCATTTGTTCTGGTCGCGTGAGCTGGCTTTTAAAAGGCAGCACAGCTTCTCACTGCTGGGCCACAGACCTGACTCAAGCTGGTTTTTTTCCCCTTATTCCAGAGCACAGGTAACCTCCCGCTTCACGGGCTCTAAACGCTCGCTCGGAAAGGCCAGGTTCACCAAGCAGCCTATTAGCAAAGCCAGCGAGAGCCTCTGCGCTTGTCTCCTGGATATAATTGCAAAACGCAGCATCAACAGAGCTTCTGCGTGTCTCAGACCTGTTAATTCCAAGCTGCCTGGCAGCCCACACACGGCAGGGGCTCCAGGGCAGAGCAGACACAGCCTGCACAGCTCTGCAGGCTGGGGAAACTGAGGCAGAGCAGCGCAAAGCAGCACTGGGAGGTTGCAAAGACCCAACTGAAGAGCACTTGCTGCGCAACCACCCACCCTGCGACGGGCTCTCTCTGCTCCGTACCAGCCTGGCTGCCTCCGGGAGCAGCGCACAAGTGTGGTGTGGGGAGCTGCAGGAAGGGGACAGCGCAGCCTTGCCCGGCCAGCCCGGGGGCCATCCCTCGCCAGATGCTGATCTCCACCAGCTTTGTGCAGTCTCATTAAAGCTAAGCTGAGCCATAACTCATTGGAGCAGCAAAGTCCACATTAAGAGCTGGCAGCAAGGACTTTCGGCTTTTCAGACCTCCTTCCAACAGCAGACGGGTGTCACTCACAGCATCGCCTTCCCGGCTCCTGCTGCGGAGAATGGCTTTAGAGCTGCGCCTGCTCAGGAAAGTGCAAGCCCCTCGGACCACCGCAGCGGGGACATACCTGGAGCAAACACAAGGTGAAGAATGCCTAAAGGCAGCACCTGAATGTCCCCTGCTGGGAGCCCAGGCAGGCAGCAACAGAGCCAGGCCACCCCTCCATCCCCGCTCAGCCCCTCTCTGCTCCCTGTCACCGGCCCCCCAGCGCCACCTAACGACACGGCGACCGGTGATAAGGACCTTCATGGGGAAGCCAGACACATCTCCGGTTCCTGGAGAGAAGGATGGAGGGCACCACACAGAGATGAGGGGCCAGGAGGCAGCAGGACACCCGGCTGGGGCTTGGGGATGCAGGCGGCAGCAGAAGGGGGAAGCTGGAGGTCTTGAATACGGATTACATAATTGTAATGATTCTGCCTCTGCCCACGAGGCTCAGTCCTCCATCCCTGCCCTTCGCTGACCTTGATCATCCCCTGGCGTTCCCACAGCCCAGCATTAACCCTGGGGCCTTGGCCAAGTTCTGGGTTGAGCAAGGACACAAGGCTCAGCAAAGACAGACGCTCCCCTTAATCTGTTTTCACAGCCCCAAAATTACCCTGAAGCATCACTGGTTTGGGAACAGGCCTTTGACGTGCCCAGCACAGGCCCGGTGGCCCGTGTCACGGCTACAAAAGCCTCCTGACATCAACATTCAAGGCCACATGGAAGAAAACCCTGGGGAAGAGCTGGCTCACCTCTTCCCCATACCTGCAGACGTGATACAGCCACAGCAGTCCCTTCACCGTCACGTTTCTGGCTGGGCTCTCTACCAAAACGGCTGCTCCCCACGCCGAACGCAACGCCCTCGCCCCACACCCCCTTTCCAAAGCGCTTATTCACCTCTGAACACAGCACTGATGTAATCTCCCGCTCAAGAGTTCAGCATTAGGACTGCATCAGCCGCGAGACATAACGAGAGCCACATCGCACCAGCAGCTGTTCCACAAAAGCTTTATTGCTCGTTTGCGTACGAGTTCCCAGTATCACATTTCCTGAGGTTCTTAATGAGCTTGCAAATGAGATTTAAATAGAAAAGGAAGGGGGGAAAAAAAGAAAAAAAAAAAAAGAAAAAAATAAGAGAGAAGCCACCGATCTTCCTTCTATAAGGTTGTACCAGAGATGGGATGGGAGTGCCGTGCCCGGTGGGCATGCCCTCCGCCACGGGACAGGGCTCGGCAGAGACGGAGGTTGAGCGTGGACCTGAGACAAACCCCCGCCGGCTGCACTGGCTCCATTTACCCTCTGCCCGCATCCCAGAGCCCGATCTGTTCCTAACACACAGCCACCAGCAACTGCCAGTCGCCGTTTACGCGGGTCAGAGAGGAGCGGCTGCAATCCCGCAGCGCTGCCGCGGGGAGTGCGAGGGGTCGGGGACAGCGCGGGCGGCAGGACGGCCAGGGGAGGGGGCCATGCTGACGCAGCCCCTGCGCCACGGATAAAGAGGAGATTACAGCTCGCGGCTTGTAATCTGGCTTAAAACCTGACACCGTCACCATAGTCAATTTGGGCTAAGAGAAGCATTTTAATAAGCTCCAAAAGACACAGGTCAAAACCAAATCCCCAACAACCCACCAGCGAAAGAAGTGAAAGGGCTCAAGGCATCGCTTGGACCAGCCAGCGCTGGCAGGTACCAACAAACACAGGGTCCCTCCTGAGCTGGAACAAGGCAATTACACGCTTGTTATCCCAATTCACCCCTCGAGCTAGGAGCCGGGCTCTGCCGGGGTTTACACGTGGGAGGCAGAAAGCAAATTAACGCCCTAGTCTGTTTGTTTAGAGCTCACAACAAGCGGAGACCCTCCCTGCACGAGAGGAGCTGCCTTGCCTTGGGACACGTCGCAGGAGACACGGCGCTCGGCTGGCTGCTCCGAGATTAAGGCAGTCACAGACAAAGAAGCCAGACTCAAGGAGCGGGTCCGATTTGGCTTTTCTGGAAGGGTTTATTTAAAAAACAATTATTATTAAAAGAAGCCTGCTTGGGCACAAATGACAAGGCGACGAAGCCATTTGGCTTGAGGCTTAAAGAGGAAGCAGCAAGACACAAGGAAGTTTGTCTATGCAACTCGCCATGGGGGAAGCGTCTGGCCAGGCCTCCTCCAAGCACGAGTCTCCCCTCACCCACGCCGGCCGACTCGTTAATGCCCGAAGGACCCAAACGAAGAGAACCGTCCCGGGGCAGCAGCCAGCTGCAGAGGTGCAGGGCCAGCCAGCAGCCTCAGATATTTTGAGACACTCACTTTAGGAAGCCAGAGCTCATCGTTACTGGAGGCTCAAGGGTCACACACCTCCCCAGAGTGGCCGCTAGCCCCGGGCACAAGCCCTGCGCCCCTGAGCCCTGCCCGTAACCCACTGGCGTTGCCCCAGGACAGTACCGGCTGGATCAGTGCCACATCCCCATCGCTGCTGCTTTAGTGACCGATCAACTGCAGCATCTCCTGAGGATCTACTATCTTCTCCCGGGGTTTGCCAGCAGCTTTGCCTCTTGCCACTTCAGCAGCATCTATCTTCTCCCAGTCCGAGAAGGAGACGGGACGGACCCCTGGGGTGACGATGAGAGATGGAAGGGAGAAGTTAATCAAGTAAAAAATGAGTTCAGCCTCACCTCCCCGTTAGTGGGGACCCGATGCGCGAGCAAACCCTGCCCTTTCCTGACATGGTGTCAGACTTCAGCCTCACAAAGGAATAATAGTTTCTAACACTGTGAGGAGAAGGATGGCATGTTCCAGTCGACTCGGATCAGTCAGACCTTTGCAAGCCGTAACAACAAGCACCACATCACCTTGGGGGACAAAACACTTCCAGTTCACTGTTAAACCTCAGACAGTTAAGAGGCAAAACACATACACTTTAATTGAATGCCTTTAAACGCAGCAACAGCAAATTACTCTCCTGGGCATTTTAATCTTTCCCCCAACTCCCCTGGAAGGGTTACAAGGAAAACCACCCCAGAGCAACAGCTCGCTGCCCAGGCAGCTGACAGAGACGTTTTACCCCAGGTCCCTGCTGCTTCCCCAGCCCTTCCCAGAAAGTGGTCCTTAACCTCAGCAACGACACCGAGCCCGAGGGAATTCAAGTCCTGCTCTTCCTGTGCTTTGGAGCAACAAGGCAGCAGCACAACACGTTTCCACAGTTCAGGCTCTGCTCCCAAAAGTGGCTCGCAGCACTCGCTGCCCCGGCATACCCAGATCCAGGAGTGTGGCTGCACCATCCCTGCACACTGGCTGCTAGAGCGGCTGACACCCCCCACACTGACCTCGGCTGCGCAGGATGCTCCCCACGGCCCCGAAGCCTTCTCTGGAGGTGGACACATCCAGCACGCCCACCTGGAGATCCTCCAGCACGGACTGGGCAGTGTCAAAGCTGTCGTTCATGGTGGTGATGATCACGCCCGTGGGTCCTCTCTTCACCCACCCGCTGCAGTACAGACCTGCACGGGCACACAGAGCTGCCAGGCTCGCACACTCCTGGCTGCAAGTCCCTGCCCTGTCCCTGGGCATCACGTCAAGCTGTGGGTGGTGGAAGAATCCACCCCCGTGACAGGGACAAAGCGCAGCCCTTCAGTGGTGCTGTCACAGGAACCTGTACCTGCAGACTGGCGCTAAGCAGCCGTGTGGGCTGTATCGCTTTGGTAACAGACCCCAGAGCCCAGCAAAACCACCAAAACCCCCTGTGCTGTTTGCTGCACCAGACACCCCTAATGCCAGCTGGGGATGAGCCAAGTCTTCACGCCTGACAGAGGCAGCTCGTTTCCTCAGCTTCCACACCTGACTGCGGTGTCCAACCGCCTTGTATTGGTGCCCCCGCTGAATGGGGCTTCCCACCCCAAAGCCCCCAACCCACCAGCTGCTCTTAACACTTCCCACACATCCCCCTGCGGATACGGACCTGGGACACCCTCCACTCTGCCCGAGCTGTTCGGGATAACGCCACGCTGGGTGTCAAAGGGTACCGACGGGTCCAGGGGCAGGCTGCGGTAGCCAATGCTGCTGAGCACCAGCCCGCACTCCAGCTCCTCCACGTCTCCAGTGGGGACGGCTTTGGCGGAGTCACCCGAGCCCTGAGAGAGGGAGGAAGAGGCTGCTGACACCAAACAGTCACCAGATGCAGAGCAGCAGCCTCCCCCAGTCCCCTTCGGCATCTATGATCCCTGGGTACTCGCTGAAGGCCTTTCTGCAGCAGCAGCATGGCAACAGCTCTTGGTGGTAGCAGCTTCCCCAAGAGCCTGCTAGCAGTCACTCCAACCAGCCAGGGAACACAAAGCTGGTTTTGGAGAGATTCCTAAGGGCCACAGGACATTCTGTCCCCACCCCAGTCCTGTTAGGGCCACACCACCCCTCACCTCATACCTCCAGGCGGGTCAGGACCATGCGGACGCCCCTCGCCCGCTGCCCGTCAACAGTGGGCAGCACCTCCTGGGGGCTGCGCTGGAACTTCAGCCCCCACTCCCGGGGGGCCGCTGCCTGCACCTCCAGTGTCTTCTCCCCAGGCTTCTCCAGGGCCGTTTTGATCATCAGCTCAGTCAGCCGCTTCCTGGGCCTGGGAGCGTCTAGGAAGGAAGACAGAGTTTCAGGACAGGAACCTCAGCAAACGTGCTGTGGGACACAGCACGGAGCCAACTCCACACCAAGGCAGTTTCAATGCTACGTGAGTGTCCGCCTGGAGTTTGTCACGCCGATTGGAGTCCGACACCTTTGCGATGACAAACTGCAAGTCAAAGCGACCAGGAGAGCTCCTGAGGCTTGAGGCCAGTGGGACACACAAATCAAAGCCTGTGATTTTGCTGTCTTGCTGGTGCTCGGAGGCAGCAGCCTGTGGAGAAGAGCAAGTCTCTGGACACCCTCGAACTCGGTGTTTTCTTTACAGCTCTGCAGGAAGCTCTTAAATCAACAGCATTGGGATCTCTCCTGCAAGGTTCCCTCAGCCCTCCCGAATCTCCTGCCCTCGTCAGTCAGGGAGTAAGCATCACTCCCACCACTCTGCACAGAGAAATGGGCTGTTCCCTTGCCTTTGTGGACTCCTAGCACTCTGGAGATGAGCCACATAAAGGTCACCTGGTTTTTACACACCATGCGTTAAGCACAGGGCAAAGAGTTTCTCTGATAGACATTCTGAGCGTCTCCAGATCACTCACGGACACTCGCCTGTGAAGGTGAGTCCCTGTCTGGAGTAGCACAGCACACTTCCCTCACCTTTAATAGCATCTTCAAGGCCTGTGAAGTCAGCAGGGTTCAGGACAGGTCTAGCACCAGGCAGGTTTATCATCTCCCGCAGCTCCTGCAAATTGCGGCCAGGAACACGTTACCTCCAGCACAGAGAGGGCGTCCAACAGCCCCATGCCCTCTTTCCCCAGCAGTCCAGACTAGGAGCCAGCAAATGGGTGCAGGAAGGAGGACGCCTGGGTTCCCCACCCACCCCTAGATCCCCTCTCCCCACCAGGGACAGGCAGCCTGGGGCTCAACGCTGCGAAACACGGCTGCCCTCCAGCACCCCCAGCCTTACCTTGATAGTGAAAGCAACTTGGAGAGGTCCCCTCCTCCCAACCAGCCAGACGCGCTTCACCTTGCTGCAGGCAAGAGCTGCCAGGGAGCCGTCAGTGATGTCTGTCTTCTGCAAGACAGAGACAGAAGAGTGGGATGAGGGCAGACCTGGAGGGAAGGTGCAGTTTCTGAAGGTGAAAAATCAGCAGAAAGGCAGGCTGTGCATGCAGAGAGCCTGGGCGAGGACAGAAAACAAGTCATCTCCCTTTGCACAGAGCTATTTGCACAGCTGGTCCCTCATCACTCAACGTACTTTCCAAGGCTGTAACGCACTGGACATAACGAGCCAGCACCCCGCGGCCTTGCCTTGGGGGATCTGCCCAAGCAGGTTAACCTCGGGGCTAACGGAGCAAAGCTTCCTGGTGATCTTGATTTTGTGGTGCCTGCAGATGCTGTTGGGTGACTTCCCAGCTCGGGATATACAGGCACGTGGGTGAAACCCAGTGCAAACCACAGCTCAGATCGCTGCCTGCGGCTCCAAGCACAAACGCAAGCATCACCAGGGCTCGACCGACGGTTGGCACCTTGCAGCAACTCCTTGCTCCGTTTCCATCCTGTGTGTATCTAGGTCTCAAGAAGATCTTTTCCAGAGAAACCACAATGGGAGGGACATGAAATAACCAGGATAAACAATTCCAGAAGAATATTCTTAACAGAAAAGTGCCTGTACACCCTGGCACTCATTTCCAGTGCCAGGCCCTTCGCAGTGCTGCTTCCCAGCTGGCTTTAGCCAGTGGTTGGCAGAGCCTCCAACTTTTTTATTTGATTTAGATATTAATAGAGGAAGTTGCTGCACAGCTGTAACGAACCTTGTGGCAGTTCTCCAGTAGTGAGAGCCTTTGCTGCCAACATCTGGGGCAACAGCTGTAGAGAGCAGCTGGTGGACACCAGCTCCCAGCTGTCTATAGGGGAGCACGGCAGTGAGAGGAGAGGTCCACCAGCTTGGACCAGCAACCAGTGTGCCCAGTGCCACCAGCAGGAACCAGGCTGCTGCAGCAGAAACAGCAATCCCAACAGAAGCTTCCAGTTTGGTGGTGGAAAAGGGTGAGCAGCTCCTTTGTTTCTCATGGGAAAGCAAGGGATAAAGCTCAGTCGCCAACCTTTTAGGTACCAGCAGAGGAATCCAGAGAGCTCCGGCAGCGTTACCCAAGGCATGGCCGAGGATCACTCCCTATGGACGGTGAATCCATAGGGCACACCCAAGGGGCAACAGCCTTCCCCAGGGAAAAATCCCAAAGGCAGCAGAGTCTGAGGTTTTCCTGAGGTCGGTGGGAACCAGCAATCACCCACCTTGGGGTGAATTTGGGCCCCACGCTGCCGTCACGGCACAGAGCACCCCTGTGACTCACCCTGAGGAGGCTCAGTGGGGACAAGAGGATCCGGGCGATATCCAGCGCCACATTGCCGTGACCCACGATCAGCGCCGACTCGCAGCTCAGGTCAGGCTTCAGCTGTGGGGAGAGAACGACCCAGCTGTGAGCAAATCCACGGGGCCTCCATGATGCCCACCTCCTCAGACGTGCTCCCACCACCCAAATTCCCTTCTACCCATCTTTTCCGCCAAAAGAGGCGATGCAGATGGGGGAAATTCCACCCCAGCCTGCTCCCCAAGCAGACACAGCAGCACAGCCGCTCCAGACACCCCAGCCCATCCCTCTCCTCCTGCAATGGCATCTCTGAGAGCAGGAGCTGTTTGGGCCAAAAAGCCTCCTGAGGTCAAAGCAAAGCAGCAGCACCCCCCAGGTTTCCATCTGGCCCAGCCAAAATGTGCTGCCAACCTACAGAGCCAGCTAATCCGCTCTCACTGATGTGCAAATTGTTCACATTTCTACCATCTAAGGAGGATTTACCATGCTGCCTGCTAATCTTTTCCAATTGCGGGCCTTTCAGGACTTAATCTGGAGCTGAATGCCTGCGTTTAGATGCAGGGTGGGGAGGAAGGGCAGGGAAACACACCGCTGTACTCACATCCCGGTTCTCGGGCAGCCCGTTGTACCAGCCTACGAACGCTCGGGCTGAATAAACACCGGAGAGGTTCTCTCCCGGGATCCCCAGGACCCGGTTGTCTTCAGCACCGTAACTCTGAGGAGGAAGCAGACGCAGTCAGAGATGTCACCGTGCGCAGGGTTTGATACCAAACATAAATCTCCTTTTCCAGCTGCTGCCAGGGACCCTGCATGGCTGCCAACCCTTCCCGGGGGCTGGGATACTCAGGAACTAACCACAGCCTGTGCACAGGCTGATCCACCCCATCCCCCTGGGCTCCAGGGCCAAACCTGACCCCCTTGGCCCAGGCAGAGCAGGAGAAACTGAGGACTGAACAGGAGGGATGAATCCACATCAGGGTGAAATAGGTATTGGCCATCACAGCGAACAGGTTCCCCAACCGCTGCCCCTTGCAGCGGGGTTTCAGAGACCTGTACATACTCTCTGCAAGGCTTTGGACAAGCCTGGTAGCATCTGAGCTGTGCTGAGGCTGGGGAGAATTACTACTGTAATAAGGCACCCAGAAGCGTCTCACCCAAACCCTCTTCCCGAGATTCCAGAGGGCAATAACCCAGCAGACCTTCCCTGTGACTTCTGGGGAGCCAGGGCAGCCCTGGCTCTGAGGCACGGTACCCACCAGCACCACGGCGTGGTAAGCCTGCCGCAGCTCTGCCACCGTGACGTCCCTCCCCACGGTGACGTTTCCATAGTAGGCACAGCGCTCCGAGCGTGCCGTCTGCGTGAAGGCGTTGATCACGTTCTGCCGAGATCAAACAAGCACCGGGGCGTTACAGCCAAGCCACAGCCAAGGCCAAGGTCTGCTGCTGACAGGAGGTCCCTGTTCCTGTCACCCCCAGCCTTGAGATGCTTTTCCCCGTCTCTGGGTCAGTTATTCTGAGACTCTTATCTAACAACAGCCACAGATAATTCACAGGGAGATAAGCACAGCTGTGACTTGGTGCTCTTTCCACCACCCTTGGTGGAAAGGAAGGTCTCTCTTTCGCACCCATCCAGGGAGGAGAGGAGCCTCTCAATACCTTCAGCCCCCCTGAGCAAGCCCTCTTGCAGGAGAAAACTCCTTCCCAAAGGTGAGGCTTGCAAGGGAGCCCCCTGAGACAACCCCTTGCATCGAGGGTGCTGCCTGCTAGACCCCCTCTGCCAGGCTCTCATCTCAACCCTTCCCGAAACCCACTTCACCAAGAGAGCCACCCCAGCTCAGACACAGCCGATACCCCTGCGTACAACTCACGCCACTGCCAGGCAAAAGAAAGTGGTTGGTGTCCAAGAGCTGCGTCGTTTAACTCCTCCTCGCCCACATGGGTGCCTATGGCTCAACTCCGTCACCTCCCACAGGAGATCCGTGTGAGAGCTCCACACCACGAAGGACAGTGACCACCTCACCTGCGCCCACCACCAGCATCGCGTTCAACCGCACAGGCAAGGGGAGGAGGCCAGCACCAACCTTCACTTCGGGGTGGTCTGGGGCCACCCCAAAACGGACGAGCCCGAAGGGAACAGGCAGTTTCTCATAGATGTCCACTCGGGCCCCGCCGTGGTGCTGCAGGAGAAGGAAGTCATAGTTAAGGGACAAGGACAGAAGGCCCAAGTGAGCCCAGCAGCTCAGGAGGGACACGCGTTGCTCGCCTGCTGCTGGGGTAATACGGAGCAGGAGGAGGGGTTGCACCAAGGGCCCAAAATCCGAAACAGCCTGGTCCAGGCTCTTCCGTGCACAGGATGATGCTGTACCTATCACAACCAGCTCAGATCACAGGGTGTAGCAGAGAACACAGCCCCAACCATCACCAAGCACATCTTAGGGTGGAGGGGGGGGGCCTCCATCCTCCTACCCCTCCCACAGCCCCTCTTCCACACTGAGCTGGTGGCTCAGCCAGTACCCAGCAGACTGACAAAAGAGCTCCCACACTGGCTGGGAAGCACCCAGCGCAGCACCCTGGGTGCTGGTGGACCTGCCAGGCCATCTCCCAGCCCCTGGCAGAGGTGCCCACGGCCCGAGATCCCCCCTGAGCTGAGTCACCTCAGGGTTGGAGCTTTAGACAGATGTTTTGCCACAAGGTTTTTGTTATCTGGTTATTTTGAGTCAGCCTCCTCCCAGAGATTAAGCAGCCCTGAAATTTGTCCCTGAAGCTCAGTAACAGCTATTTTCCAACACGTACCGGAGACAACACAGCATGGTTTAATTACAGGGTGAAGCTGCTGCACCTCCGGTGGGTGCCAGCAGCCCGGTTCTGTGCTCGGGTCTTGTTTCCCGACAGAGACCTGACTGCCCAAAGCACTAACGGTTACAGACAGCCGGTAACAGACCACCCGTGTGCCCGGTTCAGCTGGGGAGCAGGAGGCAGGAAAGCAGCTCCTGCGTGTTCCCTTCAACACATGGTTACCACCAGCCCTGCTGGGTGACCTCTGCTGATCATTTAACTCTAGAAAAAACACTTGGGCTGAACTCGCAGCAACCCAGCCAGGCCTGGGCCCTGACAGCCCGGGGTGCAGCAGTGCCCACCCCAGGGGGCCAGGAGGGCTCTGCGGGGTCAGGGCTGCCCCTCAACAACGCAGACCTGGCTGGAGCAGGGCCGGGAGCCTGCAAACCCCCCGCCCCCGGGCCAGGCCGCACGCAGATGCCTCCCCTCAGCGGGCCCGGCCCTGCCCACCCCGCAGTCAAGCCCCAGCCCAGTACCTTGAGGACGTGCTGAGCCGTGTAGAACCCGGCGGGCCCGCCGCCCACCACGCAGACGCGGGGAGCCGGGGCAGACGAGGACAGCCACCGCTTGAGCCCTGGGGGTGCGAAGGACAGAGAGGGCGTGATGCCGCACCAGCCGCCGCTCCCCCGGCCCGGCCACGGCCCTGCCCGCCCCCCCACGCCGGCCATCAGGCATAGCCGGGCGGCGGCAGCCCCGGGTTTATGTACCCGACCCGGAGCGGTTCGAGGCAGAAACGCCCCGAGGTCACGGCCAGCGGG
>VWZZ01008135.1:8687-19431 GCA_013399095.1 Psophia crepitans | reverse complement strand
TGAGAATGTGCCGTGCTTAGCATAACCCCGCCCCCCACGGCGCCGCGTGGCCCCGCCCTCACTCCGAGGGCCAATGGTGGTTGCCGCTACAGGTGTCCGGAAGCGAGTGGTACCATAGAGAGGGAGGCAAGGAGAGGCCGTCTCCCGGCCGCTCTCGCCGCCACTCTCTGAGGCGAGGCCTCCGCGGTACCCTGCCTGCGGCTCCCCGCATCCGCATCATCCCCGCGGCCGCTAATTGCGTGCCCCCCTTTATTACCGACAGCGATTAACCGCGGAGGGCTCCCGAGGGGAGCTGAACCTCAGGCTGATTTTAATCACCCCCTTAAGCAGCTGGTCTGCTCCTCACAGAAGAAAACCCGCAGCATCCCCCCAGTAAAGGACAAACCATCAGTGCCAGAGGCGTCAGATGAATGTTGCTGCTGGGCTCCTGCCCCAGCCTACCCCCACGGTCCCTGCTTTATTTTCTCCTTAATCCCCATCACTCAGCTCATTCCCAATGCAACCGCTTGCTCCTCCTGCGCAGGAGCACTCCATCCTCCTTCAGCCCCTGCGCAATGCCCTCGGCAGGGACATCATCCCAGCGGGCCCAGGAGATGCTCCCCGGTTGTACGGCTGCCAAAGCACGCAGGCGAGCACTAACGGGGCTTTTTAAAAGCGATTAAGACTAAGAGGAGTTTACAGCTAGAAGCTGATTTTAATACGGGTCATAAAACCCACACGCTTTCGCACACGATCTCGAAAATTGGTTCACGGCTCTCTGCAGAGGCACGCTGAGAGCGGCAGCTGGCCGGACGCCACCGTCTGCGCCCGCGCCTCCAGGGCGGCTGCGGCGAGGAACAGAATGTCCGACAGCTCTAGAGTCTGTGCCTGTGAGCTGAAACCCCGGCCTTGGCACAGCAATTCCCGGCCCACCGCTCAGCGAGGGGAGGCTGGAGGTGCGCCTCCCAACAGCAGCATGGATCGTGCTCCAAAAAAGAGCTGAGTTTATCTGCTCAAGGCAGAAATTTGGGGGTTCCGAGCACAGGTCCCCAGCAATCTCCCTTTTCCCCACTGACCTCGGCTGTGCCTGCTGCTTGTGACACGGAATGACCCACGCGTTCCCCACATCACAAGTCATCTCCCGCTGGCTGACAGATTGCCTTTAGATGGCACTGCATCAAGCAATGTCCACAAAACCCAGCTGTGGAAAGGGCTGTTGCTCCCACCAACACTGAGAAACATTTTGGGACTGAGCTCTGTGCAACAGGGCAGGACAAAGAGCATTTTGTGCCCACCCTGCTCCCCCCCACCCCTGAGGGGGACACATGAGGCTGAGATAACCCCGTCTGAACGAAAGCATCACTAACGCGCCCTCACCCCACTCTAGCTGCGGCCAGGAGCACCAGTAATTTGGCACGTTTAGGATAATTTGGCTCTGGTGCTCAATTAAGAAATTAATCATGGGGGTGGGAGGGCAGTGCTGGGGAGGCTGTCGGCCACCTCCAAGCCCCAGGTGACCCCAGGAGCGCTTGGGCTGTTTGGCCCTGACACCCCCCCAGACCCAGAGTAACCCCCATTCAAAGGGCGAGAATTTGGCCTTTGGATGTTTCACAATGTCCTGGGTTGACAAACCCGTGTGGGGCCAGTTAGAGGTGACATGGTGGTGCCACCAGCCCAGGTCAGCAGCATCCCCTGGGCCCCAGCGCAGGATAATCAATAATTCCCTATTTCTGGTGCCAAAGGGGTCACAATGGATGGGTCCAGGGCCAGCTTCCCCCAAGAGAGCCAGCACTGACTCCCACACTGGTCCCAGTTGGGCCAGTTACCTTTTCTGCTGCCAGCTCCCCACCATGACGCTGAGCTGGACTTTGTCACTGGTTTTGCAGGTCTGGAACTGCACATCGTCCCGGAGGGGGCTGTAACCAGCCACATGAGCGTCCCGCCTGAGGGCAGCAGTTCAGGGGGCCAAGTTTACTCTCCCTAAACAGGGAAAGTGTCCAAAGCCCTGGAGACCTGCCTGCCTCAAGCAGGTGATTCTCCTGCTAAAATCCTGCAGTAGCAGTGATCGGGTCTGGGGTCACCTCCGGCACCCCAATACAGATACCCCACGCAGGGCAAGGGTCTTTCCCTCAGCCCTGCGGGATACCAGTATGACTTGCTCCAGCAACAAACCCAGTAATAAAGAAGATGCACTTCAACACGTTAAGGCTGAATTTGCCAAATTATTGTTCCTAGAAGGGACTGATTTACCCCAGAGTCAGGCAAAGCGCAGGCAGCAGTGACACAGCCCCCCTGCCCCCCCAAGCCACCCTTTCCCTGAGCCTCCGACCACGCACGTGCAGCCCCTTCCTATGGATCCTGGTGGCTCTCAGCCAGGAACTGGCTCCAGATGCTCCAGACTGGTGCTGCATCCCCAGCTGCGTCCCCCGTGGTCCTGCTGCGGGGAGGCCCCAGCCAGCACACGGGGGTTTCCTCTCCTCAAGCGTGAAAGCAAAGTGGATAAAACTAAGCCCTGGATGGGAATAACTCGGGGGGACCCCCCTTTTTCTGTCCCTGGTGTTGCACTGCCCGGCTCTCCTCCCGCAGTGTCTCTGTGCATCCTCGTCTAGCCGAAAGCAAGACATCGGGGAGAGATGTTTCCTACGCGATGGCTTTATGGAGGCGTGTGTCCGTGTAGCCCCGATCTGCCTAAAACCATCCCTGCTGCAAGTGCCCCATGGGAAACAGCCCCCCGAGTCCCGGGGCCCGGTCCTCACTGGATGCCCACCAGCTCCGTGATGGGGGGAGCATGGACCATCAGCTCCTCGTATCTCCGCAGGAAGAGCCGGAGCCGGGAGGTGTAGGTGTCCTCGTTGTACGGCAGCTTCTTCTGCTTCAGGTACTGGGAGATGATGGGTTTCACCTGCAAAGGCAAAGGCAGGGTGATCTCCGTGCGGGACGTCCTAGAGTTTGTACGAGGTTCCCAGGCTGAGGCATCGCCGAGCTCCCCGTGGGGTGCTCAGAAGTCCCATCTCACGTGCCCGGAACAGGGCTGGAGACAGCAGCACCAGCTGTAACATCTTTGCCATGAAAATTAAAAGGAAGGTGGTTTCCGACTGCAGCACCACCAGGAGTTCATCCAGGTAAAACGCTTGTGCAGCGCTCTGGATTAGCAGAGATCACAGAACGGCTGGGGTTGGAAGGGACCTTAAAAGATCATCTGGTTCCAACCCACTAGATCAGGTAAAAAATTAATACAGAGATGCCCTAATGAGGCTTTTAACGAGGGCCAGCCACGCATGCTCATCACTTGCGCCCGTAGTTATCCCCACATGCCTGTACAGCCGGCTCAGTGGCAGGGCTGGGAGGCTGCCACCATCTTAATTAGTCCTTCCCTGCAACACGCCTTCGTGGGAGACAGGTCCTACCGGCCCCGTGAGCTCGAGCAAAGGGCACGACCTGGAACCCACTGGTGCTCCTGCTCCCTCTATTGCTATTACTTAATTTTTTCCCCTAACTTCAGACTGAAAAGAAGTACACAGCCTTAAATAAGTGGAGACCCTGTGCTGAAGGGCAGCACGCAAACCTACCTTGGGATCCCCTTGAGCTGGAACAGGGCTTGGAGCCCATGTTTTGAACACACCCCACAGCTCAGAGCAACAAGTAAGGGCACGACCAAAATTACAGGGAGGTGTGCCTGGACGCCAGCTGAAAGGAATGCCAGACTGCACAGTGCTGGAAGTGCTTTCCCAAGGGAGAGTCGTGGGATCCCGGACTGCTGGGAGGCTGCTGCAGGCTGGAATTGTGACCAAGGGAAGGAGCAGGAATAGAAACGTGGGAGAAAGAGGAGTGGGGATGGAGGGAGGTTGGCTAGAGGCTCTCATAAACAGTGAGGGGTCTCTAGCACGGGGGACGCAGCACGGAGCGGCAGGGAGAGGAGGGGCCTTGCAGCGGTGTGGTGGGGGGCGGATGGTCTTGTCCCCATGTCACCTCCCAACAGGCTCGTCGGCCCCACAGGGCTGTCTCACCTTCAGGCACATGTTGTCAGAGAGGCCAGGGAAGAGGTGATGCTCCACATGGCAGCTGATGAGCGAGTGGCCGAAGGACCAGTCAAGCAGGGCATTGCGGGGCAGGTTGAGGACACCCAGGCTCATAAGGTGGATCCGCTTGGGTTTCCGATCGGCCGCAAACATGGGGAGGCCAATGTGCTGCAGGAGAGAGAGGTGAGGACCCCATAGCACCCACCACCCTCCCCAGCCCCTTCCCAGCAAAGCAAACATGGTTCCGGCCACGCGAGGGCACGTAGGCGCTGGCCAGGCTGAACTGTGCTTTGGGGTTTGGCTGCCAAGCCNTGCGTTTTGGGGTTTGGCTGCCAAGCCCGGCACTGGGTTTGTCCCTAAAGTCACTCCATCCTCCCCTCGCCTGTGCACAGACCCACCGAGGAGCCCCCTGGGCTCTGTCCCCAGCCCACCCAGCCCCTCTCCATCCCATGACCTGCAATACCAACTGCGCACACACACGTGCAAACTCACCAGTCCCCCCTCCTGTAAGCCACCGCAGGGGACGTCACCCTCCAGCCCTTCACACTCATCTGCCCAGACGTTCTCCCAGGATCACCACTGCCCACCCCAGCACCACCAGCCTGACCTCCCCATGATGACATTGGCACGAGGGAGGTGACAACCGAGGCTGCTCGCCTTAGGATAACACAAGATCCACCGGCTATGCCACCGGTGCTGGGTGGTTGCTGGCCTGTCTCCAGCACCATAGGAACATCTCAGAGCTTCAGGTCTCTACCTGGAATATGTTGACATGGATGTAGGGATGGGCCAGGAGGGAGCGGGTGAGGAGCATGCAGAGCAGAGTGGACCACGGCGACTGGAAACCCGAGACATGAAGCAGTAGCCAGTAATGGCAGTAAAGTCCCAGAAACATGCAGCAGAGGGTGCGGAGAGCTGCTTTCCACTCCACGTGCCTCAACAAATCTGTGCGAGGAAGAAGAGGCAGCAGATGGGAGAGATGCTGGTGTTTCCTCACCGCTGCTGCTCCAGCAGCCCGGCTGCCCAGCGTGCTGATAACTTACAGCCCATCCCGTTCCACCCCGTTCTCCATCCCCTTTCGCCATCCTCCAGGTTGGCCCAACCCCCCCAGCCATGCTGACGCCCTGCTTTTTGAGGCTGGGGCCCGACGCCCCCCCAGGGCAGCGCCCTGCAGGCTGCAGCCCCAGCAACGGGTCCAGCTGTGCATCACCACGAGGGGATTTGGCTGCATGTCATTTCTGACAGCTTGCCAAGCCATTACCTGCAGTTTTGGCATTGCCCAGGGCTGTGTCCAGCCCAACAGCCCAGGCTTCCTCAGCCTGTTGCTATTTTCTAGGCTCTTCTCCTGGCACTATCGTTTTGTCGTTTCCCCCGAGCCACTGCCTGGTCTGCCCGAGCTCATCGCGCCGCAGCCCCTGCAGACCCCTGCGCCTCCACCTCCCACGGACCTTAAATGATGCTCTGACCGGCCAGGGACCTACATGCAACATTGAACTCTGCTGTGGCCAAGGGTTTGAATCAAAGGAGAGAAAATTTAGGGTGCTCCAGGCTCATGATGGCTTTTGCCAGAGCTTCCAACACTTGACCCTACATAAGAAAACGTGAAGCATTTCTGAGCACCAGCAGAAAGGAGGGATGAGGCAGACGCCTTTCCTGGAGCAGATGCAGCATCAATTGCCTTTGCTGCAGCCCTGTGTCATGTCACGGGCTGGTGCTTCCAAATGAAGCAGGACCCTTTGGTGGGGTGAGACCTGGACCGTAACGAGCTCACCATACCCAATACCCCATCCCAAGGTGGCTGGGACACATACTAAGAGCAACCAGAGGGGTTATGATGGGCACTGCGAGAGGCGCGATGAACATGTAGACGTAGCGGTTCAGGAATGGAAGCTTCCAGGTGCTGGAGTCCCCCAGGCCGATGACATTGGTGTAGCCATGGTGGATCTTCACGTGGTTGTAGGTGGCCTGCTCGGCTGTGAAAGCTGAGCAAAGCTGGGAGGGAAGAGAAAGAAGAGCTGATGCCTAGAGCTGTGGCACCAGGGTCAGACACCGTCTGGCTTGGGTCGGTGGGAGAGGTACCCAGGGGAGATGCTCTGCACTCCACAGGCTCCAAACCAGTCTGGAAATGGACTTCTTACAGTTAAGCACTGGAAACCATTCCCACCATTCCCCACAACACATTATCCTGCTCAGCAGTCCTGTAGCCAAGGGAACCAACACAAATCCCTTCAGTCCAGCACAGGGACCATCCCCAGCCCTCACCCCACTGCCTCCAGGCAAAGCCCCACAAGCAGGGATGTTCCTGGAGCTCCCTGCTGTGGCGTCACTTTTCATTTAACTCTCCTGCATGTAGATCAGGAAGGTTTTGGATCAGGGGCTGTTCTTGAGGGGCTTGAGGTGCTGGCAAGGTGCTGATGAGGCTTTGGAGAGGGTCAGGTCCATCTGAATCCCCTGGTCCTGCTCACCTCAATGAAGAAGATGGCCCACACTTTGCCCCAGGACTTGGACTCAGTCAAGGCGTTGTGGCTGGCCAGGTGGCTGCCCTTCACAGTCAGGGTGTGATGCACCACGCCGAGGGTGAGGACACCCGCCAGGAAAGGGATGGTCTGGGCTGACCGCAGGCACAGGAACCCTGTGGAGAAACCAGCCGGGCAGGAGCTTGGCCATGCACACGTGCTGCAGCCCTCCTCACCCCTGAGCCAGGTTGGAGGTGTTGCTACACCCAAACTGCCTGTTGCTGCCCTAAACCTGTTTCTCAGAGGTAGTTACAGGTATTTAAACTGCCTGAGGTCGAAAGGTTCCCTCCACATCCCCCTGCATGACTGGACCACACTCGCCATCATGCTGAAGGTTTGGCCACTTCCAGCCGTGATGGCACCAGGGGCTGCTGGTGCCAGGTCCCATCCTGCAGCTCTGGTGGGGATCTCACCGGTGCCAAAACCAACTCTGCCAGGATCTCAGCACCCCCAGGAGTTCAAAAGCAAGAGAAGGTACAAGCTGCAACTTTCCAACCATGCTGCTGGACCCCGCGCCCGACTGTGTCCCCCTGCACCTACCATGGCCAGAGCCACTGTCACCAAACCCACCAGGGTTTCCCTGCCCCATGGTGGGGCACGGATGGGGCACACCGCTCCCTGTCCTGCCCCACGCACATCTGCCCAGGCACCATCCCTCCACCCCAGGCTGTCCCCTGGGTGCCACCATCACACGCTGCGGCTGTCCAGTGGGGTCGGGGTGCCCATGGGGCGAAGGGGTTATTGTGGCTTTGTTACAGGCTTAAGAGGCTGCCCACAGGCCCCCAGCACACAGTCGTACCAGCACTGCAAAAGCCACCAGAAGGCAGTAGGATCCCCCGCCCCTGTCACCCCCCTGGCTGCAGTCTGGGGGGGGGCTGAGCCCGGTTACCTGCTGGAAGCAGGAGGAAGCTGCAGGTGAGGATGCTGATGTCCACGCCGTGCCGTTCCCACCAGCTGCTGCTCTTCACCACCTTCTGCACCAGCCCTGACAGCTCGGTCATCAGGGCTTCATCACGCTGCCCCAGCTCCTGCCCCGCTTGTTGTGGAGCTCCCTCGGCGGTCACGTCCCTGTCACCCAGCGCTGGCCCCGGCTCCCAGCCCTCTGCCATCGCCTCCGTCCTGCTGCCATCGGGTGCTGGTGTGCCCTGGAGCCGGGGGTCCCCCGGCCCCCCCGGTTGGGGGGTACCACTGACCTTGTCATTGACCCGCTGTCCCCTCTGCCTCACCGGGTCCACGTCCTCCAGTGGCATCTCCCTGCCAAGCAGATGCAGGGTAGCACCCACAGAGGAGCACCCGCAGCGCCCCGACCCACTGCAGACGGGCTTTTCGGCTCCCGCCGCCGCCGAAGGACACGGGAAGGACAAGGATGGGAAAAACAAACAAGCCGAGGAGGACGCAGGCAGCAGAGCCAGCGGCAGAGCCACCCAGCCTCCCACCCCAAGGGCACCCCGGCCACCACCCCGCCTCCGCAGCCCTCTACTCACAGCAGCCCCGGCGCGGTGGCTCTCCCAGCGCCGGCCGTTTCAGGGCAGCCGGCCAGCCCGTGCGGCACCGCACACCGGTGCCGTGCAGCCACGATTTGGAGAAGGGAGGAGCAGGGGAGGACGGGGAGGAGGGCGAATGCAGATTAGCAACGGCAATAATCCGCCTCGGCGGCCCATTTCGGGGAGCAGCCGTCGCGACGGGGCCGTGGGGAGGAGGCTCGGCCCAGAGCACGGCGAGGCGAGGGCAGGAGAGGAGGGAAGGAGTGGAAAAAAGATGGAGAGAGGCAGTGGAAACGCTGGAGGCGAAGGAGCCGGGTGCCAGAAATAGCCCTGAGAAACCCAAGCGGAGCGCCGAGGACAGGGATAGGGTTTCGCTTCTGCTGGGGAGCGGGAGCGAGTGTTGCCCATCCTGTGAGGGTGACGTTTTGGGGTGAAAAACCAGCCTTTTTCAGCGCAAGGAGCAGGCTGTGGGAAGCAGGGGGCAGTGCGCGGCTGCCTGCGCCTGCCTGCCCAAACCGCCGCCGCTGCGGCGCCGCTCGGCACCCTCCTCCGTGCTGGGGAGGGGACGGCGAGCCCAGGGGCGCCAGCTCACCCCAAATCTGCGCCTACCAACCACGGCCCTCAGCACTGGTCCCCACAGGGTCCCCCTTCTCTCCCGGCTGTGTTAAGGAGTTTTGTAAGGTTTTTGTCCCTTTTCCCTCGCTGCCTCCCAACTAACCACCCAGACGGAGGACAGGCAACCCAAGAGCTTCGGGGATGCCCGTGCACAGACCGGGACCTCCTGCGCCCCACTTCTTCATGGAGAAAGGCTAAAAACACACCACTTCTCGCTGTAGTGCTGGGTTTCTCCTTGCTTTGTTATTTCTCTTAACCAAAAAACTGAATCAGCTCAATTGACGCACCCTGACGACCACCGACATCGAGCAAATCCACAGACACGGCTGGTTTGCTACACCCACCGCTGCGGTACCCCAGCCCCAAACTGGGCCAGGCTCAGCGCCTCCAGTAACAGCACATCCCTGCACCCACTGGCAGGGAGGCAAACTTTGCACCCAAGCTGCGCCAAGCCCCAGGGGACTGTCATTATAGCCCGGAAAAAAATTAATAACAATTCAAAAAAAATCACACCCGCTGCAAAAGGGGCAGAGTTGAGGGTGCGTTAGAGATCTGCTGGGGCTTCATCCCTCCTGTGAGAGCCTGTATTATGAGAGATCCTCTCCAGAGCCGAGGCACCGACGAATCGCAGCAGCGTCCGAAGCCCAGCAAGCTGCAGGGCCGACTGCAGCCGGCCAGGTCAGCGATTCGTTCCGATACGCAGCGTGGCTTTCATCGCCCGCTTGTTAGCGAGGGAAGCCCGTGGCCGGGAGAGCACCCATGGGTGCTGCCAGGCCAGGGGGAGGGGGGGGTCAGACCCAAAGGGCGCACTGGGTGGGTTTGCTGGGCGCACTCCTGACCGATGTCTTTGTTACCTTCATCACACCTCGGATGTCACCAGGAGGGATGGTGACAGCACGGGGACAGAGCCCTGCTCCCAGGGTGCCGGGCTGCTGTTCAGTGGAGCCGAAGGTGAGCGGTGGTGGAGCTGCCATTGCACAAGCGCAGGACGGGGCAGAACTGGTTATGTGGTGGGTGCTGAGGAGGAGGTGGGGATCAGCCCCACATCCGAGACCAACGTGAGCCACGAGGATCCCAGCACAGCCGGCAGCGAGCGTGCCGGTGTGCACGGGCAGAGGCAGGCGCGTGGCTTTGCTCGGTCCTGTGGTGCTGCTGCTGGGACCAGAGACCGCCTGGGAGAAGACAAGAAAGAGCGGGTGGAAAAACACACAGGAGAGGCTGAGTTTTGGCTTCTGGGGAAAAGCATCAAACCCGTACGAGCCTCTTCCTTCGAGCTGCAGCAAAGGTGGGAGTCGTGATGCTCACGGGAGAGCAGCAGCCATAAGAAGAGTCTGCAAAACCCTAAGGAAGACCAGCAGATTCGGGGTTGTAGCCCTAAATCTGCTTCCTTGCCGAGCTCTGTTTTCCAAAGAAACTTTTAAACCCCAATTTGCATCTGATTCTCCACCACACGCAAGCCAGGCCATGCAATCCTGCCGACCCCACTCAGATTTTAGGGATAAAACCAAATGCTGACCTGGCCCCTGCACTGTGGACGCAAACACCTCCAATTTAGCAGGAAAAACACACTAAAGACTCAGAAATCCTTCGACGCAGCAGGGCGGCTGGAGGGGATCAGCGTAATCCCTGGAGCAGCGAGTTCTTGCTGGCAGCTGCCGACCCTGCGGCCATCCCTCGCCCCAGGCGGCGCAGGGGTCCTGCGAGAAGACCCCCGCTGCTTCTGCGGGCAGCTGCCAGCCCCGAGGGAGCTCTGGGGACCAGGTACCTGCCGCTGACCCCCTCCGACCCCCACAGCCCCTCTGCCCCCAGGGCTCAGTTAAAGGCCAAATCCGGCCCCAGTGGGGTCCTTCCGTGTCACTGCTCCCACACGGGGGGAAACGGGCCGTTTCAGCTGGTGCTGCCAGGCTGGCGGTGGCTGCAAGTGCTCCCCACTGATCGTCCTGGGTTCCCCCAGCCCATGGGGCAGAGCCGGCTGCAACCCCCCAAAGGGGCTGTTTCCAACCCCAAAACCAAGAGTTGTTTGCAAAAGTTACACCCCGGGGCTGTGGTGGGGGCAGAGCCCCCTTGGCAGCCCCTCCATTCCTACGACCCCCCGCCCTGCAGACCCTACTTCTCCCCCCCCCGGGGGAAG
>VWZZ01008134.1:210630-275681 GCA_013399095.1 Psophia crepitans | reverse complement strand
CTTCCTCCTGGATTATAGGGGGGTATGCCCCGTCCTTCTGTGTCTTCCAGCACCAGGGGGCAAGTGCCTTGGGGGCTGCTGGTGTGGCTACTAACGACTGAGGCAAAAAAGGCATTAAGTACCTCAGCCTTATCCTCATCCTTGGTAGCCATGTTCCCTTCCACGCCTAATAAGTGATGGAGAGTCTCCTTAGCTCTCTTTTTGTCGTTAATATATTTATAAAAGCACTTCTTATTGTCCCTTACAGCAGTGGCCAGACTGAGTTCAAGCCTGGCTTTTGCCTTCCTAATCTTTTCTCTGCATGACCTGACTAGATTCCTGTATCCTTCTTGTGTTGCCTGCGCCATCGTCCAAGAGCGATAGGCTCTCCTTTTCTTCCTGAGGGCAAGCAAAAGCTCCCTGTTCAGCCAGCCTGGTCTCTTTCCCTGCCGGTTTGTCTTATGGCATATGGGAATAGCTTGCTCCTGTGCCTTTAAGACTTCCCTCTTGAAGAATGCCCACCTTTCCTGGACCTCCTTATCCTTCAGAACTGCCTCCCAAGGGACTCTTTCAACCAGTATTCTGAGCAGGCCAAAATTTGCCCTCCGAAAGTCCACGGTGGTGGTCTTGCTGATCCCCCTCCTTACTTCACTATGTATCGAAAATTCTATCATTTCATGATCACTAAGTCCAAGGCAACCTCCAACCACAACATTCCCCACTAGTCCTTCTCTGTGGATTACTTAGCATCCTGTTCTACATTAGGGACAGATGGCATATGAGAATAGTTTAAGCCAGAATATTTCTGGTCAGAATTTTTCTGAGCGCTTACGATACAAACACCCACAAGGGGAACTAGCCATAAGTAAGTGATTGTAGAAAAAACTGCAAACAATTAAAGAATGCTAGTCAGCAGTGCTGCACTAAAGCTCAGTGTGGCAAGGATTATTCTAATGTAGAATAGGATGCTTATGGTAGATGTGAAAAAGCCTGAATATCACAGCTGACGTGTAGGTGTTTAATTAGACGTGTCTCTCTTTTGTGCCAAAATACAGGTTTCCACAGTCCAATACATTGTGGATGTTCTCTTGGCCCAGGTTTAAAACATCCTTTTTTAGTAATTAATTTGTAAAATGTATTTGAGTAATTAAAACTGAGTGTACAGTTGAATGGTTTACCACAGTCCACACAAAGATGCATTCAATTAAATGTTTTCATATTTTAAGAGCTGAAAAATGCTGGGATTATTTTCTGATCAGAGGAGAGTTTCACTTTTATCTGTATGATGGTTTCATTGGCCTTTTAACTGTAATGGAAACAAAAAGCTCTTGGTAAAAGCAGATGCTATTTTCACTGTGGTTTTGTGAAGCAATTGCTTCCAGTTGGTGAATGTGTTTATTGAAAGGCTGAGAGAAATCCCTCATTATGTCTGCACAACTGTAACCTAAAATCCAACTCCTAACGTAAAATGAAAGTTCCATAATCACCTATATAAGTTTACAAAAATATTATTTCTTGGAAAACCAAGAAGACTCCTCAGCAAATCACATTTTCTTTGGTTCAAATTAATTGGCTGATTTTGCTGGGCTACTTAATAACAATACTTGCAAGTTTTCTCCCTGCACTGCTCTGTTTTCACAGTAAGTAAAAAAGCACGGAGACCTCCCTCCATTTTTAAATTTGAATCACAGAATATTCTTGACAATGTAATCTCATCTCAAGCCTTGCTAAAAATTCCCTACCATGTAGTAACAGCTGCTGAGAAAGGCAGAATTGCATGCAACAAATTACTGGGTTAAGGAGTGTATGAAGGAATAAAAAAAAGCAAAAAAAACCTGAATTCCCCTTACAGTTCTCAAATATCCTCTTCTGTTTGCTTACTTTACCTGCTGTCTTCCCTGTAGGTCCATAATAGCTCAGGGACAGCTGTATTCCATTTTCCAAGGTGGCTGAAAAAGATCCAAACTTGCTCACAGCTTTCTTTTGATTTTTCAGTTTTCCTTTAAAAAGATTAGAATGAATTTTAAAGACAGCAACACATACCAGAACCACCTGACCTGCAAGCCAATGACCGATGTGAACAATAGCACCACAATGTGGATGACTAACCTGTAAGATAGATTAATATAGGACAGGGAAAACTTCATCATTCCACTCATAGGGTAGTATATAATAGTCAGTTTTGTGTAACATAGATGTGATTTTTCATCTAGAAATTGCAGTTTAATTAGCTACGTGCATAAAAACAGGTTTAATAGTGACAATTAGTGGAAAGTCTTTGTGAATTTAAGCAGCAAAAGAACCTAGTTCTGCAGTCAAGGGTCCTTGTTTCTGTTCCCTGCTTGGCTGACAAGATTGCTGAATTGCTCATTTCTATCACATGTGGCCTATGCAGTAAAAAAGTCACTGTCTCTCAGGTATTGCCAGGCATTGAGGAGAAAGTAAAGCAAAAGAGGAAAAGCTCAGAAATTAGTTCCAAAGATATGTCTGGCATTTGTGAAGGTGGATGAGGAGACAAACTCATTTAGAGGTGCAGGACAAGATGTCATATGATGAGTACTCGATCCTCAACAAACACATGAACTATGCAAGGTAACACCTCCAAGACAGTGACACTGGATCTTACCTTGCCTCTGGTTCAACTCCTACTGCTTTAAAGAAAGATTTAGCTACTAAGAGGAAATCCATGGGATTTCCAATATGGAGAAGAGCTTCTTAAAACTGTGAGGAGCAGCAGAGTAGACTACAAAGGAGTAGGCAGTTAAGGCAGTCACCCAACACCTAGTTATCTCCCAGTTCTTTCACCAACAAGGCAACAACCTGCTCAGATCTCAACTGCTCCTATTTACTGTCTCCTATTTATTTTCAATTTTATTTATTGCAATGTTCCTTGGCAACTACCACCCGCAGGATGTTATTTTGCCATTTTTACTGCGTTAAAAGCTTACCATTGTAGCACTCAGCCACTGCCAAGTATCAGAGTGGATTTATCCTTCTCTTCCCTAGTGCCCTCCTATAAGGCACTCCTCTTTACACAGGAGGAAAGCCTTTCACTCATGCCAATTGAATACAAGCTGTCCCAGATGCTAGTGCACTGGTGACAGAAAGTACCATCTGGCAGACCCCAGAATGATACAGGACTACTTTCAGAAGGGCAGACAAGAAACATCTCATCTGTGGAAGGGATGCAAATTTTCTATCCAGATAATCTATAATTACATCACTGGTGGCAGCTGAAGCCAAATAGAGCTAACACGCCTACCAAAAGTTATACTTTTCCAATAATCTTCAGTTCTGTGAGAGCAATTTCATAGTGCTTTTGGTAAACATATACACAAATATGTTGGGTTCCTCAAGGGCAGGTCCTGCTTGACCAACCTGATCTCCTTCTATGAGCAGGTTACCCGCCTAGTCAATGAGGGAGAGCCTGTGGATGTCATCTATCTGGACCTTAGCAAAGCCTTTGACACCGTTTCGCACAGCTTTCTCCTAGGGAAGCAGGCAGCTCATGGATTGGACGGGTACACTCTTCGCTGGGTTGAAAACTGGTTGGAAGGACGCGCCCAGAGAGTTGTGGTGAACGGTGTTAAATCTAGTTGGTGGCCAGTCACTAGCAGCGTTCCCCAGGGCTTGGTCTTGGGGCCAGCGCTGTTCAACATCTTCATCGACGACCTGGACGTGGGCATAGAGTGCACCCTCAGTAAGTTTGTAGATGACACCAAACTGGGAGGCAGTGTCAGTCTACTTGAGGGTAGGAAGGCTCTTCAGAGAGATCTGGACAGGTTGGATCGATGGGCCAAGATCAACTGTATGAGGTTTAACAAGGCCAAGTGCCGGGTCCTGCACTTTGGTCACGACAACCCCAGGCAGCGCTACAGGCTTGGGGCAGAGTGGCTGGAGAGAAGGACCTGGGGGTTCTGTTTGACAGCCAGCTGAACATGAGCCAGCAGTGTGCCCAGGTGGCCAAGAAAGCTGACACCATCCTGGCCTGCATCAGGAATGGCGTGGCCAGCAGGATGTAGGGAAGTGATAGTCCCCCTGTACTCTGCTTTGGTGAGGCCGCACCTGGAGTACTGTGTCCAGTTTTGCGCCCCACAATACAAAAAGGACATTGAGCTGCTGGAGTGTGTCCAGAGGAGGGCAACTAAACTGGTGAAGGGACTGGAAAACAAATCTTATGAGGAGCGGCTGAGGGAACTGGGGTTATTCAGCCTGGAAAAGAGGAGGCTGAGGGGAGACCTGATCGCTCTCTACAACTACTTGAAAGGAGGTTGTAGTGAGGAGGGTGTTGGTCTCTTCTCCCAACTAGCAAGCGACAAGACGAGAGGGAATGGCCTCAAGTTGCGTCAGGGGAGGTTTAGGTTGGATATTAGGAAAAACCTCTTCACAGAAAGAGTAGTGAGGTGTTGGAACAGACTGCCCAGAGAGGTGGTTGAATTGCCTTCCCTGGAGACGTTCAAAAAATGTGTAGACGTGGCACTCCAGGACACGGTCTAGCAGGCATGGTGGTGTTAGGTTGACGGTTGGACTTGATGATTTTGGAGGTCCTTTCCAACCTTAGTGATTCTATGATTCTATGACATCGTTACAGACTGGCTTCCTTCTTGGAAACACTCTCACCTAGGTTCAGAAAGGATTTGGATTCAATGCTTTCTGAGTGTTAGCAACATGTCAAACAGAAGTAGAAGTGCTGAACTGCAGAAAGATGTTTCCACAGCAAAGGTCTTGAGGAGGCACTAATGCTATGGTCATCTGACTCACAAATGAAAATCCAGTTCAAAGGGGGGAATCTTCCCTTTCAAGGGCAGACATTTATTCTGGTCACAATGGACATGATTCAGTTTGCATCTTCTTATGCCTTCCGAGGCCACATTAAGATCTGAAGGAGTCCTCTAGTAAAGAAGAAAATTCTTTCTTTAAGGAATGGTGACTCTTTCCATTGATTTCCCTGCTTTGGAAAAGAGACTGGTTTGCACCTGTTGACCTGTACTGTGCTTCTACGTCTTTGTAAGATCTCTCTACATGGTGCCTAAGTTGGCCAACTGGATTTTTACTTCTATGTACAGAACACTGATCTTATTTGCCATCTGCCATTAGTAGGATTTTATTTTCTGTTCGTTGCATCCAATTACTAAATACATCAAACCATTAATCCGTTGTATCCGTGATGTCAATCCACTAACCTGATCTAATTTCCTGTTCTTCAGTAATTTCTTGCACTTCAATTTCTTTTAAGTTTTTCTTGGGGTCTGTGATATGAATGAAGAAATTGTGGTTGTCTTTTATCACTTTCACCTTTACCAAAGTTAGACCTGCAAAGCAACAGAATAATGGTTTTGCTCCCACCAGGCTTCAGAATTGCCTCGCACCAAAAAATCCCCACATCTGCAACTATAAAGCATACAAAAATATTTGCTCAGAAGTGGACTGAATTGCTTAGTAGTAGAGCAAGAGAAAACACTAAGGTTAGCTGAATTTAGACTAAATGATAAAAAAACCTCCTGACGATTAGATCTGAGGCTGCAGAAGAATAACACTCTTGCTTAGAAACATTGCATTTGACTAGGCAAATTATTGGAATATGCATTCTTGGAACACCATGCATTGGTTACTATTGAACAGATAATATGAACTGATTTTTCTCCATTTCTAATTTTCTGGTACTTTATTTATCCTTCAGTTGTTAACATACTACAGGCAAATGTAAACACTACTAGTCATAGAGGCTAACATGGAATTACACAGTACTCTCACAATGTCTTTAAGTTAATTTCACTACTGAGACATGAAAAAACACTTATGGATTAAGAAACTATGCCAGAAGTTAGTAACAGAGTCAAAGCAAAGCATGAAGAATTAAATAATCACCTTTTACAAACTCTATCTTCTCTACTTGAATCTGTCCTCCATCAGATGGGAAAAGATATTCATTGGTCCCTGACACTTGAATGACATCCTCCTCTGTATTGTAGCCAAGAAACTGGAAAAGCAAGTTTTAGATTATGCATAATGAGAAAGGCAGAAGCCATGAAAGATACACACGAAGGACAGATCCTCAGGATCTCACTGTTCTGGTCAACATTATTTTGCTTAGATATTTAACTGATGCAATAACAACTTGAGCAAATACATAGCATGTTATTCTCATATCAAATAATTTCTCAGTTACTAACTGAAGGAAATTGTTACACATGAGAGCAGAATCTGGCCCTTCAGTGGTATGGAGCCATCATGGAAACTGGAGTAGCAAGTAGACTGGTGACTTAACATAAAATGGGAAGGAAAGAAAAATTCTGTCCAAGGGAGAAAGTACATTGCCATGGGATCAGATAAAGGGCAGATAAAGGTTCAGCTTTCCACTCTCAGATTTTGAAATTTGGACACTGTAAATCTGATTCTTAGATTGCAGTGTCTTCCAAAGAGCCACAAATGGGCAAAAACTAGGGGAGCGTACTCAAGTACGTTCAGACTGAAATGTAATATATCCTGGAGCTTGAGGTCAAGCAAGTTTAGATTAAAATATATTGAACTACACACGTTTTGGATGCAAGGCTTAAACTCTGCAAATATAAAGTAGTGCAAACTGCCTAAACACTAATTGGACACAACTAATGAAGAATTCCCTCTATTAAAAATATCTGTCTGTTTGTAAACAGGCAGAATAGCTTGTATTAGGGCACTCCAAGAACATGAATTTTGAAACAGGATATTGAAGAAACAGTGAACTCCTTTTACTCAATTTCCAAAGCAGACAACCAAAATTTCAGCTGGGTCTAGCATTCCCCAAATATGGGAGTTGAAACAGGTCTTTATGTGCCCTTTTCCCATTCTGTCCCACAAAAATGACATTTTCAGGCAAAATTCATTCCATAAATATATTTTCCATGGGCACAAAACCATGACCAACTTATCTTTGTGTTCATGTCATGTCCACAAAAAACCCATCCAAATTAATTAATTAGTCTTGTGTAGCATAATCTTAAACATTAGAAACTGTTTCCCAAAACTTTTAGTAAAGAATTTGCAGCTAAAATGATGGAGTTAAACAAGACCTACTTAGACTTAATTTGCCCTAAACTCCAATTTCACAATGCATAATACCTTTGCTGTAATCTTGCCTCTCTGTATAAATAGGTAGCACTTTTCTTATGTGGTACAATAATATGACTCCTTACCTTATAAACTTTCTCAGAATGTGGTTCTGGGATGCTGGAATCCTCCTCAAGTTCAGGGGCTTTTGCTGGCTCATCTTTAAACTTCTCTTTGGAAGGTTTCTTGTTGATACCTTTACTTTCTTCATGTATTATTACCTCCTGTCCTTTCTTTTTACCTCCCGAACTTTCTTTTTTTCCTTTAGTTTCTTCCTTCAGTTGCTCCTCCTCTAGTAATCGGTCCTGCCCCTCCTTCCAAGCCTACAGTAAATGTTAGGAATTCAAATGACTGTGGTACAATTTGTGTTACAAGGTATTTCATATGTGCATGCTGAAAAAAGTACTAGTAATCAAACTCAAACGACCGTATGTTCTAAGTCACTCTAAGTCATTCACATGTTTTTCAAACATATATATATACAATATTTTTTACAAGTTTTACAATATTATGCACTATATTTTACATACAATTACTGACTCATTCAATCCATAGGATCAGTCATTCTTGACCACAGGAGACATATCGGATGATTATTTGTATCTTACACATTCAGTCATAAGAGAATTATTTTGTTGCGCACTTTTCCACAATGTTTATCACTGAATCGGAATGCAGCACTGGTATCAGTTTATTCCCAAAATGCAATTGAGAGATCAAATGCTTTTATTCTCTTACAGAAAGATGAATGAGGTATCAATGCCAGAATTATCAACTTGTATCAGGAAGATATCAGAGATTTTCCAGAGTATTTAGGGCTTTGTAGCATTTTGTATTCTAAACATACCAAAGCACACGCATTTCTGTGGAAGAAATGGTAAGCATTCACAGTTTCAAGGTAGTCATTATCCTAACTTGAGCTGTGACAGCTCAAATTGAGTACCCAGGAACTGGTTAACACTATTTCATCTCTACATTCCAATATCGGTACAGATTCTCTGTCATAAGGAAACTCTGAGGTACCATATTTACATTCCTTAATTTCAAAGAGATGTAGATAGTGAAAGTGGGAGTTGGGTACATAAGTACTTCCATGAATCTGGATCTTATGTTTTCATAGCTTTATAACCAGAAAACTGCAACAAGAAGTAGGATATTACCCACAACTCTCATTTCCTAGTACTGCAATTATGAATTGCTTTTGGAATGTCTAGTATAACTCCAAACAGTCTTCCCTTCAGAAAACAGCATAACCGGATCAATAAGGAATAAATTAAAGAAAACAAGAAATAAAGTATACAAAAAATAGCCAAGAGCAGAAAAACTAAGAGGATTGAGTGAAGCCTATGTAAGAATGAAAGCTTACCTTCCTGGGAAACCCATAGAAACATACATATTTTTGTCTCACCTTTAGAGAACCTTCTCTGATAAAAGGAATTTTTTCATCATTGTATTGAGATTCTGCAATGGTCTCTGTTATGCTGTCAAGTCCTGATGTGATGCCTTTAGGAAATGAAATGGGAATAAATAAGGTTATAAATATACGAAAAATTGAATGTGAATTTAAAAAAAAGAAAAACAAAAATTAAAGAAGTGCAAGTAAATAAAAACATATATTTAAAAACAGTAAAAGCATAGAAGTAGGATAAAGAAAAATGTTAAATATTTTTAGAGATAAAATAGAAAGTCTGTTCATGTTAGAAGAAACTTATCTGACAACTAGTATTACTTGATAGTCATAACTGGGGACCAAATATACTAAAGAGTATATCAACACTTTAAAGACTGACTCTCTGCTTCTTGCTATTGAAGGCTTTGCTTGTGCGACAAAGTGGGTTTTTTTAATGTAGATGAGCAATGCTGAAAAAACAGTAAGCAGTATTTATTATTTCTGCTACTACGACTGTTCCAGAATTCAGCTCCAGTGCTTTAACCCGGCTTTAATGCCAGAACAAGCTCAATACCACGGTCATAGCTATTACAACCTTTCAAGACAAAAAAAGTAAATAAATCCTGTCTGAACCTTCAAACCCTCACTAAAGAAACACTTAGCCCGTTTACTATTAGGGCTTTATAGCATCTGTGACTCATGAAAAGAGTATCTCTTTAGCTCTGTGGTTGCATACCATGCTTGGCTACCCCGTATTTACCTACTAGAAAAGAGAAGTTGAAGTACACTACCAGAAACTTCTAGTTAAATTACTTTGTAATAAAGAGTAAAAATTGCAGTGTGGGTTACAACAGTGCCAGTGAAATTGAAATCACCTAAAGACACTGTTGCTCATCTGCATGTCCCAGCTAGAGGTGATTATCTTCCTTCAGCAAGTGAGCTTCTCTATGAATCATACCTGTCATGAGGCACCAGATAGGCAAGACTCAATCTAGCTCCTAGGACAGCTAGATAGGTACAAATTATGATTTAGGAGTCATAACTGTCCTTTTGGTTTCCAAACTATAATCAGACATGTTAACTGGGTTGAGGAATAACTTTCCTATTTTCGTAAATGCTAATTGCTTGTACTAGAAGGTTTCAAAGTGCATTCTCAAAGAAAGTGAACAAAGCAAAGGCTAAATATTAACATTGCTAATGCTATTTAAATACACAAATAGACAATTTGGACAAAATCTCTCTTTTGTCAAAACGAGTTTTCAGATTTTGCTGCCTGCTCAATGGTTACTCTATGAACTGATTACAATTTTCGCTATCCAAAATGTTGCTTGCAAATAAAGATTGCTCTGCAGTCTAGACAATTCTAATTTCCAGTTTTAGCTTCTGTCCCACAGCTTCTGACTTCCAGCTTTTATCCTGCCCTTTTAAAAAATGAATTTTCCTGAACTGTGTTGCCAACTTTAAGTACTGCTCATCTCTTCATATGTTCAGTCATCTAAACAGAGATTCATATTTGTATGTAATCCTTAAATTAATTCACTTAAATAAACATAGCTATTGTAAATGTAAATTTACACTAAAGGTCTCAGTTTTCAAAACAGAGGATTATGCATAATATTTAAATTTGTGTATTTAATTCATTTCAAAACACATTTATGTCCATACAGATAACAAAACAAGGTTATCCTATGAAAAAAAATATACAATTCTGCTCTGAACAACTTTGGGTCTCAGCACTCAACATGCAAAATGCATTTTCTAGGATAAAACAAAAAGATACCCACTTTTGGTTTTCTTAGGGAAGACAGTTTTTTTGAAAGCACATGCAGACAGTTCAAAAGGTCCTTCTGCAATGGCTTTTTCCAGTTTAAGAGACTGAGCCATCTTCTCTTCTTGGTATTTGACTTCTTCCTCTTTCACCCAGTCTTCAATTGACTTGGCCACCAGTTCAAGATAGTTCCTGAAAAGCACAACATTCCTCTATTTACCATAATATAGGTTTCACTAATATGATTTTAGGTCAAACAAGATCACTTGGCTTCTCAGTTTCTTATACAAATATTATTCTATAACCTTTGCGAGAAGGCTAGAGGAGTTAGTACTTTTGCCTGCCTGGTATTTGCTTAATATAGCTTATGTTTGGGATTTTGGTTTTCCTTTCTATAAAGATATTAGAAACTTGTCTTTCACAGAATGCCTGCTCTCAAAGAAAATGCACAAAGTCAGAAGAGATATTCAGTTTAAGAAATGTTGAGACTAATTCTTCTCTTCACTGTTTTCCACCTGGATAACTTGTTTTCTTATCTGCTTTTGATTTATATTGCCTTTTAGAATACACTTCACTTGTTTGTTCAACAACTGAGGAGGTGTTATTCTTCTTCATTTCTAGCTCTTTTTCTTTCCAGCACAAGAAAAGTGCTTGGAAATTGTCATCCAAATCAGATTAGAGAACCAGTGCACTGTAGCCTGGCATACATGAAGAATATTCACAGTTAACAGCTGAAGTGAGCACTGAATGACAAACTGATCCAGAGTTTGCAGCTGGTATCGGTAGTTGCATTGTCCCATCTTCCAAAGGTGTCTGAAATGACTGCTAAAATGGTTCATTGTGAGTAACTGCTTCCAAGGTAGGATGAAGCCTGGAGGTCTTACATGCAGTGCCACTCAACCTCTTGTTTGGAGCATTACCTAATTCTTCAAAGTAAAAATCTCCACATGTGTGAAACTAAAATGGTCTTTTAAAGAATTCATGAGATTCAGTTGTTGTGCCTTCATAATGTTCTGCATTTATAAGTTCAGGATGATTCAACCGTATCCAAAAGCTCTGTATGCATTACAGTTTTTGATTGTGAACACGTAGGCGGCGCAATCAATTCATGCCAGTTTAAAAGTTCTTATTGCAGCGTTACATTGTATGTCCAAGATAATTAATATGCAGGCTATCTACACAGATTGGAGATGTACACAGTTCATGTACAGATACATACATCTCTTCCAGCTCCTGCAATGCAGATGGAGCCTGCTTTGAGAAACTTGCACGGAGCAACTGTTGATCCTATATACTCAGTAGGGACAAGGTGACTGGGCTTGTATCTTGAGAAAAGCATACAAACTATAAAAACAAAGGTGTTGAAAACAAAGGCGAAACTAGGTTGGAACCTAGAGTTGCCAGTACTGCAATAACTTGAAGATGAATATATGTTATAAATAAAAATGAGATTATTCACGTGGAAAATATTTTAGAGCAATGAAACAGTCATTCAAAGTCAAAAATACACATTCTATTATTATGTATTCTGATGTCACTACTGCCAGTGTCTGACTCAGAATCATTTCTCAGAAAGGATTATTCTTTTCCAGTAACTTGTGTAATGTGTTTACTATGAAACAGTAAACAAATGTCATTAACATTAACTTTGAGCAAAAGAATAGTTTTGATAATGTCTGAATTAATTTGGCTTCCTGATAGAGTGGCCACTTATCCTAACCAGAGTTGAAATCTTTTATACACACATATCACTGCAGGTACATGTGTCCATTCCTTTGGGTACCCTTAGGCAGTAGCATCTGTTAGATTTCACATTCAACCTCCTGCTGCTACCCTTTGAACAGCACAATTCCTCATTTTTTGGATGTTCTACATGAACTATGGGACCTGAATTCCATAGAGAAGGAGGAAGGGTTACTGGGATCTCCAGAAGCAAAAGTTGCTGCAACATAAGAAATTTAATTTCCCCCTTGCATGAGAATTTGCTGTAACAGCGCACACTGTAACCAACTGATTAGCAGACAACAGAAGTATATTCCAGACAGCAAATATGGAACCATCTGCGGTCTATAAGATGTCACAATAAAGGCGTACCTAGTAAACATGGTTAGAGGACTCCTAACAAAGAGTTAGTCAAGATGGCATCTGCTGCGTATTTGTCACTCTCCTGTGGTGAAAGTGCGACTTAAATATATCCCAAAATTAGAATAAGAGCAATTTTAATAAAAGAAAAAACAATAAATTGTTACCAAACTCTTCAGGGGCCAGTTATTTCATGCAAAGTAAAAACTAGTAATACTACTGCTTAATTAATAAGTAGGGTTTGTGCCTGTTTCTGGCAACTCAGCAGGATCTGGAAGCTAATGCAGGCAAGAGTTTGAAGCACTCCAGGTATTCAAAGATTGTCTTCCACAGAAGTGTTGTGTTGCTTGGAAACACACACCACCAAATATTTATGATACTTTGTCTGGAAATCTGACATGATCTTTAGCAAAAAGGTTGAATAAGGTTAGAAACTGTGCTGATTATTTTGCACAGAAAAGGCCACATAACAGAAACCAAATCAGAGCCCATAGCTCTTCAAAGATACTGTCGCATACGTAGCAGTGATGTTGAATATTTCTATGAAACAAGAGCAAAATCAAACCTTGTTAACTTCCATGCCGGTTTCTTTAGGAAGTCCTTGCTGCCTTGAAACTGAATCAGAAGAAAAGTCTCTGAGCAAAGATGGCATGCCCCAAGAAGAAACTATCTTTAATGTCTAAGACTTGTTTACAGTGTATGTGGAAGAGTAAGAAGGAGGAAGCACATAGCTATTCCATCCTCTACTGAACTATAATGCACTTACCAGAGAACATGGTTCATAGAATCATAGAATCATCATACAATCTCCCGAGTTGGAAGGGACCCATAAGGATCATCGAGTCCAACTCCTGGCTCCACACAGGACCAGCCCAATCAGAGCAGATGACTGAGAGCATTGTCCAGATGCTTCTTGAACTCAGTCAAGCTCGGTGCTGTGACAGCTTCCCATGGGAGCCTGTTCCAGCGCCCCACCACCCTCTCAGCAAAGAACCTTTTCCTGATCTCCAGCCTAACCCTCCCCTGTCGCAGCTTCATGCCGTTCTCTCAGAGATCGGCCCCTGCCCCTTCGCCCCCCCTCATGAGGATGCTGTAGGCCACCATGAGGTCTGCCCTCAGTCTCCTCTTCTCTAGGCTGAACAAGCCAAGGGACGTCAGCCTCTCCTCATGCATCTTCCCCTCTAGACCCTTCACCATCTTGAAAACTGCACACAGTACTCGAGGTGAGGCCGTGCCATTGCAGGGTAGAGTGGGACAATCCTGTCCCTGCGGCTGGCAATGCCGTGCTTGATGCACCCCAGGACACGGTTGACCTTCCTGGCAGCCTGGGCACACTGTTGACTCATGTCCAACTTGCTGTCGATCAAGACCCCTAAATCCCTTTCAGCACAGCTGCTCTCCAGCATCTCATCTCCCAGTCTGTATGTACAGCCAGGGCTGCCCCTTCCCAGGTGCAGAATCCAGCACTTGCCCTTGTTAAACTTCATGCGGTTGGTGAATGCCCCGTTCTCTAATCTGTCCAGATCAATCTGCAAGGCCTCTCCGTCCTCAACAGAATCAACAGCTCCTCCCGATTTGGTGTCATCTGCAAACTTGCTCACAACACCTTCTAGTCCTACATCCAAGGCATTTATGAAAACATTAAAAAGGAACTGGCCCTAAAATGGAGCCCTGGGGAACCCCACTAGTGACTGGCCCCCAGCCTGATGTAACCCCGTTTACTACAACTCTTTGGGCCCGACCCGTCAGCCAGGTTCATTCCTTCTTTGGATGCAGAATTAGCAACTCAGACTGATACTGCTCAGCCTGACCCAGTACATGCAGGACTGATACCAAAGATATGAAATAAAACACATCTTCAAAAAGGCATATTTTGCCTATTTAGCATTTAAACCTGTTAAAATATGTAGGTACCAACAAAAGTTTCTATTAAAAGATTCCCATATTCTGATAAATGAGGCACTGCACGTAGAAAGAGATTCCTGCAGACATATTTGTCCATTGGATAATTTGCTTGAAATTCCATAGTGCATCACAGGACATGGTTAAAGATAGCTCAGCTGCCTCTCCATGGCATTGTAGCTGCTCTGCGTATCACTACATGGACACATACTCTATTTTCGTTCAATTATTTGGAATAGCGATTGGATCCCATCATCATTTATATCACTGTTTCAGTGCAAAAATGTATTGTAGAATGAATAGGTCCACTGACAAAAGCTCTAACAGTAGACACATCAACCACTTGCATGTCTCTAATTGGTAAGCAGATAGTGACAAGGAATTAAGAAGAATTATGTGAAAAAATTAGGTACTATGTGAAAAAATATTTTAATATTAATAAGGGGCTTCTAGCTTTTCTCAAAAAATTTTCCGAGTCACACAAACAATTTATGTATACATAGCTGAAAAACATGATAATTATATTCTTAGACAGAATTTTCTCCCTCACCTGAAGTGTCCTCAAGATAATTTTCTTGATGTCCATATCCCTAATATGACTTTGTATGTATGTGTGCATTATATATATTTTTATAGTTTGCGATAATGAGTCACATACAGTTACTGCATGGTTCTCCTCACTCAGAAAAGCTTTTTTTCAACAGAATTCTTTTGATACAGCACTCTTTTTCACCTGCATGACTTACTTTCTCATAAATGTGTTGTTACATCATGGTATCTTCTAATTTCAAACCTTTGCCTTAAGCATAGCCATGTAGGCCTTAATGGAAAAAGACTGTGAATGAGACATGAAAGATAAAATCAACTACCTGAATCCAACATTAGAGTGCAATGCAACATCCCAAGTCTCTTGGCACAAACGATACTGATTCATGGGGTTGTGAAGAACCATTAGCAGAGAGTTATCCTGGCTATGATAAAACGAATCAATACATCTGTATTCTTGGGATGCAGTATGAAGAACCTGAAAAGGAAAGAAATAAAGGTACATCCTCCCTGCAGATAGTAGCATATATACAGATGCTACACATCACAGATTTTAGCAAAAGGTGCTTCAGAACTTCACTCTCCTACATGATATATGCAAAGCATCTGTATTCCAGCAATGTGAGGTGTTCAAGCAGGTGGAAATTGAAATTCCACCTCTATTCATATTGAGAAGTGATAATCACTATGTGCCACCTTCTGAGAATGACCATGAATCAAAAAGTTCTGCTAAATATTAAACAAATAAATTTAAATAAATGTAAACAATAAACTATTTAAATAAATAGCAAATAAAACCAAAACTATCATATACTAGGTAAAAAGAAAACAAAGACACTACTTTTTTAAGCTCAGTTAAGTTTATTTGGTATTTGATTTGCTATACTATGACCTGCACATGTCTGAGATTTATTGTGTTCTACATTATTTTACTCTGATATGTACTGCTCCATCATTTTCAATGTTTAAATTATTTGCTGGCTGAAAATTATTCTATAGTTATAGCCAGAGGAAAGCCTTCTTTTAAAGTATTATTTTTACACAGCCATGCAACTGAAGTAAAACTTAAGTAATTCCATATCAACAAATATTCTCTTGAAACATGAAAACCTTAATATCATCTGGTGTAAAAATTATGTTCAGATGTGACATGTAGTATAAGGAAATACTTTCACAAAATGTTAATTTCTGTTGCAATAAAATGTTATTTTCTGTTGCAGTTATTTTCCAGCAGTCTCTTTTGACTAAATTCAGTCAAAGTCAGTCAGTATTAGCCATTTAATTTGCATACTGGCCATCTACGTTACTAGGAATTCCCCATGTACTGAAATATCAGGCTCAAAAATTGTCATGCTAAAGTGGTGCTGAGAAAGTACAAGCAGCCTTTCCTTCACCCATGTATAGCATGTGTCAGGATCAAGTAAGAATTGCATCATTTGAAGCTCAAGGCAGCATGGGAACCACTAATCCACTCCTCCCAAGAGGATGCCTACCAACTGAAGCCATCTACACTTGAACTTATCTTTCACATTTGTCATTCTGTCTCACTATGAGATGAGGTTTAGTCTTTATCTTGCAAGGTATCTGTAAATTAAGCACTGAAAGGGTGAAGTACTGTTACAGCAGAATTTTCTATTTGCCCATAAAACATATACTGCACCAGTATCTGCAAAGTATGCTTTCACATACACTGGACTGCCAGGGAGGGTCACCCCTAAGGGTAAGATCATTTTGTCTCCATCACACAGTTAGTTAAAAGATTCACTACCAGCTGCAGCGTCCCAAACCAGGAAATAAAAACCCATTACAAACTAAATTTCACACAAGAAACTGAAAAGCAGCTAAAGAACAGTAGGTGTTATTAAAAACGTAAAAGGGATAAAACTGAATCTATTATCTAGGAAGGAAATACCCTGTACCCTGCTACTAATTCTTTGTACAGTATTCTAAGGGGTGACTGTATGTATAAGATTGCCAGTTCACAGATACCTGAAGAAGAACATGGGCTTGAAAATGCTCAGTGAAACTCCAGTCCGTCAAACAACGCCTCTGTGTCTTTTTTATTTCTTCTAAGTTTGGTCCCAGGCCATAATTTTCCAGACGCACCTCAAAATACACCAAAACAAAATAATGAATATCAACATATCAGTGTCAGTTGTATTAATTTAACTGTAACCTTGTTGACTTAATAGACAGCATCCCATGTTGCATCACAGTTAATTGCATAATGCTGCACATGTGTAGACCCGTATGGCAATATTTAATAAAAAACACAATTACTCCCAAAGGCTTTTGGTCTTGGCTGTTTTATGGCAAACATAATCTAAATATTTTTATTACTAGGTTATATGTTTTTGAGTTCTGTAAGCAATTATGCATATTTAAGCATGCCCCATGAAGTAATTTTAAAATTGCTACATTTATCCATGGCTGTATGGCAGGCAGGTGTGTCTGAAGATGCCAAACTACACAGTTCATTAGTGTGACACAGTTTGGCAATTTCTCTCAAACTCTCATGCTAATATCTGACCCCTGGTATTCAATGAAACCAGCATAGAATTGTTATTAGTAGCTTCACCAAGACTCATCATCTTACAATTCAAAGAAAGTAATTTCATAGTGCTTAAAGGTTACGGCCTTATTTGCCAAACATCACAAGATTAACATTTGCATGCAGCATTGCAAAGGAATCCCCAGTAACATGTCCTGGCGTTGAACAGTGTCTTCTGTTGTCTCATGCTATACAGCACAGTTTATTCCATTCTTCACACTTGCCATATCTGAAACAGGAAGATCCAATTCTTTGTTTAGAACGGGATCAGCCAGACCACCTCTTCCATCTTTGCCATTCCTTTCTGTATGTCCTGGAAGTTGAAAGCAGAAGTTTAAGTAGTGTTCCAGAAATTTCAGCCCTAAACACTAAGGTTGGAGTGATGCAATTTTCTTAGCCTCCCTGATGAGGTTGCCATTAAGTTGAAGCTTCCTTTTATGACACTAGTCCAATAAATACATAGAATCATAGAATCATTAAGGTTGGAAGAGACCTCAAGGATCATCTAGTCCAACCATCGTCGTCGTCGTCCCCACCTATTAGCCACTAAACCATGTCCCTAAGTACCACATCTAACCTTTCTTTAAACACCCCCAGGCTCTTTCCTAAAAGAGCACTTTAAAATCCAGGGACAACAAGTGCTAGACAGTTAAATTAAAAAAAAAAAAAAAGAAAAAAAAAGAAGAAAAAAAAGAGAAGAACTCTTTATAAGACCCACGAAAATCATCCTCTTTATCTGTCCTATGCTGGTTTTGCATGGTCAAAAACATTAAAAATACTCTAAGAAGTGTCCTCCAAATTCATACATTAAGAACCATTTATCTGCATGCTGAGAAACAATAACAAGCATTCCTTTGCACAGATGACAGAAGAAAAGAAGGTAAAATCAATTACTTGGATAATTTCACATATTTTTGAAAAATGCAAAATTTAAACTTTAAATTCATTGCATTTGTAGGGTTCTATAAGTTACTGGCATAATATTACTTCTGCTGAGGATCTGACCAGTAATTCCATTGTTACATTCGGCACTTAACAGAAACAGGATTGCATGGAGACATTTTCTCCTATATTCTCATAATTTTTAAAAACAATTTCCTTTTAACAGAATTCTTTATGCCCTGAGTTAGGGCAGAGGTCATTAATATTTAACCAAAATTCACATATAAAAGAAAAACACTCTTCCTGGGAGAAAATACTCCAGAAAGTATTTGTTCATAAGTTGCTCATAAGCAGCTCAGCTTCCAGACATATATTTTTAGATTCTGCTTCTCTAGGAAATAAGATCTGTTTACTGACTGCCTTTAGGAGATTTAAGAAATCTGAAGGCAAATGTTTTTACTTCCTGCTTTTGTGCTGCAGAATTGTTGAAATGTTAGCAGCTATATTTGGAACTGCAATATTTAGTATCATGACTACCATAAAAGTAAAATAATAAACTAACAACCAAAAAATGTTCCCAAAATTCAGAAGACAGGCAGACAAGCAGGATTCATTTTTGTCTGCTCCAATCTTCTAAGGAAAAAATCCCATCTAAGCTGGTTGCTTAGACATCTATGTTAGGAAAGCATAGGCAACATCATGAACCTAAAGGTATAGGAGCTTAAACTACCCAATTTCTACTTTTCTTGCATCCCAGAAAAATAATCACTTGTTTTAAATGTTGTTTCTTGGTCAATGCTGCTCCTAAATTTTTATTATGTTAGAATGCAGGAGAAAATGTAGAACTTCTAGAAAATTCACTCTGCATTGTCTGCAAGCGGTCTTCTGTCTCTGTTCCTGCTTTCTAATATGTTCCCATTCTAATATGAATGAGACAGTTATAATGGCTCAAATGCCACATAGTAACCTGCTAAAGATAAATTAATCACACAGACTGGAAATGAAGAGAAGCTGATGAAGTTGAAAAATAGCTCAGATGTCCTTTACGATTTTAGCTTGAGCATTTTCACATATTTCTGGCCAAATACTGAGGGAATCTAATTTGACTAAGAAAATTGGATGTTTAAACTTCTAACTCATGACATCAGTTCTATCACGTTAGCCTTATTCTGATTTCTTTCCATTGGTCTCACTTTCTTCAACACCTAATAGATATGTTCCACTCTCCCCGTTACGTCTGAATTTGGCCCAAAATTTTGAATGTCAAAATTATGCTGGATTAACCTGCATGTGAAAGAAGAGGGAAACCTGAAAGAAGAAAAAAATTAAAAGGAAAAGGTAGGTTTACATGTGTAATTACAACGTATGGCACACCTTCGTTAATTTTCAATTTTTTATATCTCCTTCCGGAGTCCTCATGGGTAAGTTATATAATTCTTTGCATTTCCTAATACTCATTCACTAGTAATAATCTAATTAACCTCATACATCATGTTTGATTTCATTCTGTGGTTGCTACTGACTTTGTAAAGACTCAGCTGCCATTATAACTCAGAAGAGCCTGTATTCAGAAAGGTATTTAAGCATGTCTTCAGTATTTTAAACCTATAAAATATATTTGATGTCACAAGCAATAAAATGGTTTTCTAGTCTGTTCTTTTCTAGTCTGTACTTTTCTACAAATACCATTTTAAAGAGTTGCTTGAATAAACTGTCATTGTTGTCATACAAAATAGCTAGCTTTTGTCTTCATATAGTATTCCTACATAGATAATCAATGTACAGACTATGTAACACTTGAAAATTCAGTGATTTGTACAAGGAAGAAAAAATCATAACCCTGTAATAGTAAATGATATGGTAAAATAAATAGTGGATTCAAATTCTTTAGGAGTAATGTAAACAGAGAGGTTTTTACCAGAGCCTCTTGGAGATTTCCCATTAAGCTTCTTTTTCATAAGGAAGAGTTGTCTCATCTGTCTTGCAAACCTGGCTGGATTATCCCAAGGGATAGAAGACATTTCAGAATCACCTCCAACCATAGATCCAGAGCTCTCCAGGATACCAGAATCACTCAGCTCAGTCAGCCTCAGGCTTTCAAAAGTAAACACCGTGAAGGCTCTTTCTACTTCAGCCCGACTCAGAAGTTCTATAAAAGAATTACAATCATTAACTGAAAACATCCCTATGGCTCAGCAGAGGATAAATAGAAGACTATGTAAGTATATTACTCTTGGCAACTCTGCAAAAGCCAACACAATTTCCTTAATGGTACTGAATCAGATTATGTGAGCTACATTTTACACTGCATTCGAAGTTGAATGCTTCCAAATTGCAAAATGATATGCCTAACTATTAATCCATCTTAAATGAAGTGCTCCTTACATCTGAATACCTCCTGGCTCATTAACTTTATATAAATGACGTTAATTTTAAAATACTGAGTAGACTTTATCAAACCAGTTAACAACTAGTTCTTTTCAGTTCATGAAAAGGCTTCCATTATCATAAACCTTTTTTTATTATCTGTAGCTTCTCAAACGAAGTATCAAGTGTTTTCTTCTCTTCAGATAAAATTTTACACATAATTTACACTGAAGTATGCAAGGTGCAAAGGCAATGATAAATGTTATTTATGGTTGCATGCATTGGTGTCCACATAAAAGTGATAATCACGAAAAGGAATTAATTTTAAGACAGGTAGTTCAGTGCCCAAATCATACAAAGAGTACCTTCAGTTTGAAACATTTTCTCTTTACAGAGTCCTAGTTAAACACCCAGGCATGTCACACATCATGAAAATGTTGGATGTCTCGTCTCCTGTTCAAATCAACCACCTTCTTGATAAAAGTGAAGACACTGCCAGCTAAGTTAACAGTTGGGAAAGTTTGGCAGTATAGTATGGCCCAGTGAATACCATCAAACCTGATACCCATCAGGTGGAATGCTACAGTAATACAGAATATCTTAACAGCTTAGTGTCCAAAATGAACATACCAACAACTAGAAACAATCCAGCGAGGGTAAATCAATCCAACACAAGGGATTTCAGGACTAAATAGCTGGGAAAGTACCTTCAAATTCTGTGCCTTATATGATGGCAGAAAGGTAACCAAAGGGATTTGGATGTTTATATTTCTTCGTAGTCCAGAGTAAACTTTCAAAACTACCTAGGGGTATTTGTGCAGTCTTTGGGATTGTTTCATAGTGTATGTCATGGTGGCATGCACACTCCAAGAAAACGTAACTGCAGAAGTGATTATGGTTGAAGAAGTGAATGTATTCTGGGTTTGATAAAGGGACCATTATAGAAGCCATTTCATTATTAATATCAATAGCTTACATGGAATACATTCTGAAAACCATTTATTGTCCAATAAAAATCTACCCAAGATATCTATAATTTTTTTTCTTTCTCAGATTTAGTAAGTATTTGAATGTTTATGAATATAAATATATTAGTTCTAACATACTTACAGCTCTTAGTCACACAGTATTTAATACGTATATAAACTTGCACATTAACCATGAAACTGAGGTCTAAAGTTAGCCCTAACTTGTATAGTAAGCTAAGGTATAAGCAAGAATGAAAACAGGAAATTCTGCAAAGGTTTTAGGCACCTGAAAAAACTTGTCCCAAAATTCTTGCTATTTAACAGGATCATCAACCATAAGCAAAAAAATGGAAGTTACATCAATGAAGAAGAAAATCAGTTTACCACTAGTACAATAATGCATGAGCTCGTGAACTCTGGCCAAACGTTTAGTGTTGTTTTCAGCTGAAGGAAGGGTGAAATGGATAAGTTCTCTAAGAGGCAGTTTATCCATCATTTCACGTTCAATCTTTTCTGGATTTAAGTTCTCCTGGACCTGGAACAAAAACCAAACTATCAGAGTTAAAGCAAACTTTCACACCAGTGGATTTCTACCAATTATGTTTGGATAAAGAAGTCTTTTTATAGCAAAAGACATAAGCATGTGCTTAAGTCAGTTGGAAATAAACTTGAATTTGAGCATGTGCTTGCAGTGTATCATTGAATCATGCTGTCAGATATTTTAGGCAGAAAAAATGAGGTATGTAAGACAATAACTGATGGCGTAACAACAGACACTTGTTAGACGGTATTTGCCTGTGCTAGCTAGACTCAAAGTTTCTGGAATACAGAAATATGTTTTCAGACAGGCAGCAGGTACCTTCTACGTATCTTTCAGCTGGTCTGTGCTACTTCTTATGGTAATGAAGTCTGCAAACTCATTGATCAGTCTGTGACAGCAGCATCCCTATACATTCAAGGATGTCTCTTTTGAGACTTATTGGTATCTTTCAGCTTTGCTCTTTCTAGTGTTACGCACTTACAGAACTTTTTTCTTGGACTGTTGCTTCTGATCTTCCAAATAATTTTTCTCTATCCACTCCTCAAACATTGGGCTATACCCTGAATTTCCTCTGCAGCACGTACATCATATACATCAAGCATATGCCTACTAAGAGCATCTCTCTCCGTGATTACTCAGTCTTACCACCTGCTTAAGTACCTCCAACGTGTCCAGCTCGATTTGTTTCTGTATACCATTTCAAATCAACAGTTGTCAAAGTATTCCACAGACAATTTGTGAAGCCAGGCAGACATACCTTAGCTGTGAAATCTAGAAATGTATTATCACTTGTACTGCTCCCAGAGTATTTTCAAAGTTTAGTGTTAAAATTACACCCTGGCTTTGGAAGAACAAGAGGAATTCACCATGACTTTTTGGTTCAGAAAGTCTGAGAGCTGTTTGAAATAATCCCAGACCTTGCAGCCTCTGAACCTTTCTGCCTTTGTTAGAAATTGGCAATGTCTTGGATAGACACTATGCTCCAACTATTTAGCCAACCTCGGCACACTACTTGTGCTCACTAACAAACCCTGTATCTTTTCTTATACTCCTCTACATCTTAGTATTTAATGGAGTCTACGTGCTGAATCACTGTTGCCAAGGTAGTAACTAATCTTCCACAGTTTCATCAGTGTTTGACTACAGTAAATCAACAGAGTTCTATAATACCTCTCACCTATGCTGAAGGCTATATATTCTTATTAATAATGCAAACAGATAATTGAAATCAATACAATGCTCTGTGCTCGTGATGTGTCGTCAGTAGCAGTAACTCATTGCTTCTTAAGCAGACTAAGCAGATGTTGTTAGTGTGTCTACCTCAGCAGGAAAAATCTAGGCTATACTGTTCTGCATTGTAAAAACACCACACCATCCTTTCTAGTGCATTGAGTATTCCCTGCCTGTGGACTTTAGAACTGTTTATATATGATGGGTAGCACTATACCTTCAGCAGGCACAACCGCTGAGCCAGGGTATCATGGTAGTTAAGTAAGAGAGGGTACTTGGGGGTGACAGTCTTTTTTTCACTGTATTTAGGAGAAAAGTAGTCATATAGATTCTGTTAAAAAAGAAAGATGTATTAAACCCAAACAATCAGATTCATTTGTCATTTTAGAAAATGAACAAAAGTCAACACAAACCTTTTTTTCACTCTCAGAAAGTGAAAGAGAAGGAAGGACAGAGGCTATATGATCTGCAATGGCATGATGTAGCCCATCTGCCCGGGGCTCTGGCACCATCAGACTAGGTGGCGTAAGGTCTTCTTCACTTGCGATAACCTGGCAAATGTGATATATGTCAGCTTTCATTACAGTTTGACTGCTGTTTAACTTCATTAAAACTACCAAGCAGATCCTACTATAAGCTAAACACACATCAATAAATTTTGTCAGGAAACAAAACGGTAATTTTTTTCTACAAGTAGTAGAAATGCAATTCTCCATGTTAGCTCCTGCCCAAAACAAAGATTATGGAAAACAGAATTAAATGTTTTCTCCTATTACTCACTTTTGTGAGGATGAGAAATAGAAATGTTAAGAATTGTTAATGAACACAGATAATTAAAAACTGATCCTGTATCAGGTCTTGGACCTTATTTGGAATATTTTTGCCTGAGCCTATTTTCAGACTAAATTGCAAAAAGTAAAAAATAAGATTGTGCTAAAATTTTATTTCTAAAAGAAGGGAGACTTCCAAATCATACTGTGGGTCTTCGCTGTCTCATAGATTGTGCCTGATCTCAACAGAAGGCAGATCTGACTAGCACTAGCATTGATGTACGCCACTTCGATGTTAGGCCCAAGACCTTTGTACTGAGTAAACCAGTAAAATTTCAGTATCAATAACACTGTTGCAGGACATGAAAACTCAAAAATTATGCCTTTTTCCTCATTTGATTATATTTGATCTGTAGTCTTGAAAAAATGATTTTGGAATAACACTGTTATACAGGGTAAGCGCACAATACAAAAGAAAACCAAACAAGTCACTTCTGAGTTGTGATTCGTTTGTATTGAACCTCCTTGGTCAGTGCCTCCACACACAGTCTCTGATTTTAGGCTGAAACAGATGTATTTACTGATCTTTGACGGATCCATTATACCAGGTCTAAGCTGAACTAGACACAGGAATTACAAAGAGAGTATTCCCACCTGTTCCAATATGCAGTTCAGCATTAAGGGTACAGAAAAGCATTCCTCGGGAATCTGACTCAGCAAGTCATTGTAATACCTCATGTCTACGGAAGTAGCCAAAAAAGAAGCTTCTTCCTCTGCTGTAATATGAGATAAAACATGAAGATCGATTTCTTCAGTAACGCAAATTTATATTACCAACCAGTTCAACCTTCAGACAATTTTTCTTAAAAAAGACTAACAAAGGTCATTACTGTAGAGCTCTTAAATCTGACTGTGACTAGGAACAGACAGAAAAAATTATTTTCTAAAGAACTTAGTTATCACCACTGAATTACTTGCGCAATGTATTCACCAAGAAACTACTCTCACAACATCAAATCACATCTTCAGCTTACTGTGCAGATAATTTCAAGGATTTGTACTGTCAGATGAATCAATGGCATGACAGCAAACAGCTACAGACCAGTGCTTTAATCCTTTACACATACCCTGTGACAAAACTACTGTTGGCAGAATTTCTTCTGCTTGCCCTTTTTTTTTTGAAGATGTAATCTGTGATACTGATTGTACCTAAAATGAACAAGAAAGATAAAAACCCTCAGAAACAGCAGAAAAAATGAGGATTGCACAAATAGGTGAGAAAAATTAATTTCATTTGAGCTTTGGCTACTCACCCTAGACTAGACACTAATCTTTTAAGTGGCTGGTATTAAGGGAGGCAAATCCCACATAACTCTGAATGGAACAAGATAGTAAGAATGTAGTTTTATGAATGCTTTAAAGCAGCATTCAGCAGTACTGCTGCAGATGGAGTAAGCCCATTTTTTCTCTGCCACTAGTACATGCCCTATGAGCCACTTTCTTCTGCCTACTTAAGCTTCTGTCTACAATCAACAAAACAGAGAAACTGATCTTGCATAGAACTAATAATCTTTTTTTTTTTGACAGTTCACAGATTTGCAACAAGACATAGTAGCTCTGTGCAGGCATATTTGATTTTTCAGACACAAGAAGGTGTCTAAGGAATTTTTACACCTGTGATACTTTATGCCTGTATGATCCTTCAAATTTTCCTTTTTCTGTTTTCCCAGTGCTCAGCTATTCTTTTTTTCCATTTTTGAGGTTTAAATTGCTGAAGACAAAAATCCCAATTTCATTCACAGAAAATTACACATGGATTGATGGTCCAAGGTGAATTTTTGAACGCAGAATTAAAGACAGACAATTCTAGCCTATAACTAGTTATCCTCTACAAGAAACATGGTAAAACACAAAGGATCCTTGCCTCAGTTACAGGTGGTTGTGTCGATTTGCTCTCTGATAACGAAGGCACATTAATAAACTTGGTGTTTTCCAAGTAGTTGCAATGCTGTCTTCTCCAGTCCAAGCAGTCATACATTAAACAAGCAATGCTTTCAAACAGTGTAGTGCCAAATCCAAGCTAGGACAAAAAAAATCAAAGGACAAAGTCTGCATACAAAAGTGTCACGTAACTTAACAATATGAGTCATTAGCTCTCTAACCAGCAGATACACAACTGTTTAAAAAATTTCCAAGGGATTTTGTTTCTCCACTAATTCAAAATGTTTCATAGAGTTATTCTAAGAAAACAAGGCCTTTACATCTAACATCTTTATCTGCCTAAACACTGCCACTCCACATGGACTGTAATTCTCCCTATGGACAGAGTATTGACCAGCTGTTTCAGTCATTATAAAGCCTAATGGATCTTAACAGCAACTATTCAAGGTCTGCTCTCTTGCAACTAGAATTTAGTTGATTTTTTTTTTGGATGGGAAGGAACAGGAGAGGTAACTTAAAATAATTATATTTTATCATATGTGCATGTTCCTATTGGTGATCAACCTGCAGCATATTTGCAAGATCAACCATTCTCCTGCCTTGGAAGGAAAACAAACAAATAAACAAGTAAATAAGTAAATACCCCCACATACACACCTAATCAATGTCATCTCATATTATTTTCTTTCTTTCTGTTGCCCTTTTAAAATAAAGAAAGCCTCAAGAATTGAACTTTGAATTCCATAGTTGTGCAAGCAAAGGAATGTCAGCATACCAGCCGAATGCCCAAAGGGAGGGTCCTGTATATGCAAATGTCTTACAAGGAAAAAGTCAAGGTTCTTGAGGTGGTGTACTGTGGTTTTTAACCGAAGCTTGGGAGGAATAAAAAGAATAATACCAACTGCTATTTTAAATGTGAAATGCTTTTATACAAATACCAAAACCCTGAGACCACATGCCACACTCATGTTTCAGTGGCTTTAATGGACGTATTCTTCCCCTGTACATCCTAGATGTTGCTGAAAAGATGCAATTATTGTACTTTTTAGACAATTTCTGTCAACAGCCCTTTCCTGAGTGATTATTTCACTTCTGTGAAAGTAGGAAAAGTCTCTTGTCCTAAGAAGTTTGCCTCAAAGAGGTGGCTATCAACACTGGATGTCTCAGTTTTAAGTTTCCTAAAATGAAACATGATGAGGAAACACAACTGTCATTAAGCACTAAATATATTAACCAAACGTTAAGAAATATTAAGCATCAGCTTTCTTCAATTCAGACCTTCTTTATGGCACTTCAAAACAAGTACCTTAAATCACTAGTTATGGAATACTAGTCTCAGTTTTCATAACATTTAAAGGCCAGAGGAGATATTTCAGAGGGAAGTTCTATTTGTGAAAACAGAATTTTCAAAGTTAATATTCTTGCACTTTTGTTTTTCCAATTCAATACTCTTCCAAAAAATGGGTTAGTATAAAAATCTTTCATTCATGTATTACGTACAGGAGATCACTAGAGCACATGAAGACTTTGGTTAAAGTATTGGAGTGTTTTGAATGCACAATCTTTATAACAAAACAAGAATTTTTACAAGACTGCAAGTAACACAACACTGGCTCTACTCAGTGGGAAACATGCAAACCTTAGTACAATTACAGTTTTGTGATGCAATTTGCTTGCTCTCTCCTCTTTTCAGGACAGACACAGATGCTTATCAAAAGTTCTCTGAGTCTAACCACTAATGACTCTTCAAGAAAAGAAAAAAAACAATTGGAAATATTTTCCTTTCTAAATATCTGAAATCTGAAAGTGGAGATTACTTGCTGTGTATAAACTTGCTGTATTAATACTCAATCATTTCTTTATTGATGTCTTACAGTTTGTCACAGGAGCTTTCGTTCTGTGTATTTTTGATTTCAGAGATGCAGCAAGCTAGGACTCAGACACTCTCCAGGAAGTCCAATAGAACAGACTTAGAAGTCCAATAGAAAAGACTTACTCTAGCCACCTATGATTTCACAACTTATATTCTTCAAAATTTCTATTTTTTCAAAAACTTTAAAAATTCCTACTTCTTTAGAGCTCTGCTGAATTCTGAGATACAGAAGAATGTGAAATTACAACTACAATCTGCTGGAACCATTTCAGTGACACATCATTTTTCTTTTATTTCAGCTATATTATAGCTGCTCACAGGATATTCATGAGTAGTAACACTCCCCAATAAGATGTGATTATGGGGAAGATGATAGACAAAATTTAAATATTTCTTTCCCAAAATACACTTCACATTTTAAGATTAGATCAAGAGTATAATGATATATAATGTTGTAAGTAGCAAGTCAACATGTATCCACACTTGAGGCATTTTTAGTGAATGCCTTGGAAACCACTGTGGATTTAGCCAAACTTGGTTCTGATCCCTTCAGGATCAAGGATACTCCTTAGCTCACCAGACTGTTTATATACAGGACTTAATGTACTATAAATAAGTGTTAGGAGGATGTAGTCTATCCTTTAGCCTCCATAATATGGACCACAAATACAGCAGGTTAAATTATGGCATGTTGTTTTATGTTGCTTTAGCAGTTTATATTTTTTACTGCTTGCACTGTGGATTGAAAAATACTAGACCCTTTACCTCGCTATACTTGAGAACCTAGGCTGGAAAAAATTTCTAATAGTTTACTGTCTCTTCCAGCACCCAGTAATAGTCCCGACTCAGCAGACTATAATGAGTAATAAATCAGAGCCATGTTTTGGGTTGGACAAAAGGAAGAGGTACTGAGTATGCTAACAGAACATCTTATATCTAAAAGCATTTTGCATTCATTTTAATTTATTGTCATGTGACTGTTCTGAGATACAGTAAGTAGACCTGCTGTTATGAGGACAAAAATACAATTTTTGTGTTATTTCATGCTGACATATGACTCTCTAATGAGATTCAAACTGGGTCTATGCAAAGATGCTGAGTAAATTTAATACCTCAAACTGTTTAAAACTCGGTTGCTGTGGCCTACAATATTAAGAAACTCCAAGTTGGGTGTTTTTATTCAAAGGACTCTTTGTGAATACAAGCTGAACAAACTTGTTGGATACATAGGAAATAGTATATTTGTATTCCTGAACAAAAATTAACTACTCTGGTTCTGTTTCATAGAATCCTAACCTAAAATTCCTGTCATTTCTAAATTGGTCTTAAGTGTGTTACAAAGCCCAAAGCATGCCATGCATTATGAAAGCAGAATCTACTGACCAGCATATCTCTGTCAGACCAGTCAGGGGGAAAGGCACTCTCCTTAACTACATGATGAAGTCTGGCAACATCAAAGAGACTTGATCCATGCTTTCCGCTGTTCAGAACTGGCTCCAGGTATTTCCAAAATACTTCCAGGTTTTTGATAGCTTCATAATTCTTTCTTTTATCTGCTTCTACAATTAAAATTTGTAAGTACTAGATAAATCATGGTACAATGTCTCCCTTTTACACAAGGCACATATTATATATTAGTCTTCCAGAAGTATTGTTAAAATAATCCCTTCCTCAGAGTTTCAGCAAAAATCTGACAGCCAACTTTGGGATTGACAAACCGCAGGAAGATAAAGCCTCAGTAAAACATGGTAGTTCTTTCAGAAAAAATAAAATTAAAAAAAAAAAACCAAAATCAAACCAAAACCATCCCTCCAACTTTCTGCCCCAAACTAAACAGCAGTGAATGCTCAAAACCTAGGAAACGTAAAAATACCAGGTTCCTCTTTTCCAAAGCTGCCAACACATGCCTTGGTGAACCTGTTCTTCAAGCATAGGGTAGGCAAGCCTTATTATCACAATTTTATTGATGTGGAAACTGGGGCAAAAGGTGATTAAGGTACAGCATGACTATGAATAGCAAGCCTAGAAATTGTATGGTTTCCATTTTTACTGCATAGTAATGATCAAGTCTTTAAGGTGCTCCCGCTACAGACAAAAAAAAAAAAAAAGATTCTCTCTTAATGTCAATTTTACAATCACACTCTGGAATCCAAGATCAAATATACTTTTTATAGTCTAATTTAAAAGACTTAAGGACATAAACCTGCAGTGTCTTGCTTTCATTTGGACTTACAGGTGCTCAGCATTTCTAATACCTCACTCGTATAATTCCAGTGGCTCCACAGATTTAAAACAAAACAACTCAGTGAGGCTGTGGACTCTTCAAAAAAATGCTGATCTCGCTAAGGTTTTCCAAGTTACATATGCCTCCTATAGCAGCCATCAGAAATGTTTGCCAATTAATTTGCAAAATAGTTTTGTCATGATTTGGAAGATATCTCCCATTAAGTGATTTCAGAAACAGGGTAAAAGACCTGGGAACTCTCTGCCAAAAGGTTCAGTAGGTATAAGGCATTCTCATGAGTTCAGGGGGAGACTGAACAAGTACTTAGAAAACAAAATACTCTATCTATTGAGGTTTACTAAAAAGACAAAACACATCAGGACCAGGCAAATCCCCTGACTTGAAAATAAATGGTGGCTAGATAGTGTATGCATTGAGAAGTTTCATACACGCTTTTCCTACTACTCTTTCCCCCCCTCCTCCCCCATTACTTTCCTTTACTCTTCCTTGGGCATCAGTTTGCGAGCACTTCCGGAGATAGATCACTGACTTGCTGGACACTGGACCACTAGGTGGTCCCTTGGTCTTAAACAGTTCTGTACTCCTAACAGCTCATCTCAAGTCACAGGATCACCACTTCTCTCTGTTTTCCATCTGCTCATAAAAGATATCCTCTAATATCTTACTGAGCAGAATGTCTCACCTGTGGCAACGTTCCTCTAACAAACTCAGCTTTGAAAGCACATCTCAGCAGTGTAACAGCATCTAGGGCTGCTGAGTCAATTGATTAATCTCTTTGCATTTTTGAACGAAAGGTGAATGGCACTATGCTAATAGCATTGCACTTAGACGTTCCTGGTTTGGAATAGAAGAATAACAACATTTTTTCAAACTCTGCCCAATAGTTTAATAATAAACAACACACACAACTGTGTGAGACACTTAGACTTCCCCTTTCACAGAAACATCACGGTTTTCCAGGATCAATTGTTAGATGCTCTGCCCTTGACTACTGCCTCCCCTCTTAATTCTTCTGCCTGTAGTCCAAAGGCTTTTTCCTCAGGTATTTTTTCATCATGTAAATCCTCTAAGAATGAACTAAAGTTTTCATGAGTAACCCCAAAAGAAGGTACAGGAGCTGGAAGGAACTGTCAATACAGAAGAGGTTTGGCACAGCCCCACAGAGGAACTGAATTATTTTGAAGCCTTCAGTAATAGAAGTGAGACAGTATGCAGCAATACACTACATGATTTTGGAACAACAACAACAGTCTGTTATCACCATATTAATCGAGGAAGAAAAAGCATCTAGTATATACTAATACACTGCATAGTGATTTTGAACCATCACTATGAAAACAGAAATCCTAGAATCATTAGGATGTGTCAGGTCACACATTTCCAGCAGAAACAGAGAAAAAGGAATTCCATTTTGTCAGGCTGAGAGATTGGTCTGAGTTCTCTCGTTGGACCTCAGAAAAGCTGAATTAGTAGTAGCACAAATACTAGAGTGATTACAGGAACAGAAAACTAACCATATGAAAGGGTACTAGGAGTGCTTGACTTGGTAACACCACAAAATGAAATCCATCGGGGGGACACAAACACCTGAGAAGGAAAAGAACATGAAAGCTGTGGTCCCTAATCACGTGTATGTATGGTAGCAACTACAGAAACACTGTAACGTGACTGCATTTACAGGTTAATGTCTTCCCTTCTAAAAGTGTTTCTGCACATTGTTGAAATAATCAACCATGGTGTATTTTGTAACTCATTCAACTACAAAATACTTGAGTTAATGCCTGCTCCAAGCCACAATGAACTACACCTGTATCGCTGCTGACAAGTGTTTGTCTTTATATAACCCTAAAAGCTTTAAAGACTCCTTAATATTCTTACTCAGTCTACTTCAATACTTCATTAACCTCATGTGTGAAGTTTCTTCTTGCTAAATTGCATTTTCGCTATTACAATTTAAACTCTTCATTTTCTGTTCTAGCCTTTTATAAACTTGAAAACTTTTATCATTTCTCCACTACATCATTCATCCTTTTCTTCTTAAACTGAAGGATAACAATACAGTTTTTTCCCTTATAGGTAAAATTTCATAGATCCCTAATAAATTTATTTTCCATCATTTGGAGCTTTTCTCATTGGCATACATTTCTTACAAGGTCTTACCTCACTATTGAGTTGCATAATAGGATTACTTCAGTATTTTTTAGGACACATTCTCATTTATAATCTGGAGATGGTAGTTGTTTTTAGTGGTATAGTGATATTCCTGACTTATGTTCATTTCTGAAGTCAGCATGACAGCTCATCTTTCAAACCTGTCATCTAGTCATGTGTTTCCTAGCCTTTATTTGTACATTTAATTATTCCTGTATAAGCATACTATATTGTCTATATTAAACAGAACCCTCTTTTTTCCAGATTATTATTCCCTATTCTCTCAAGAACATTTTGTATTTGAATTACATCCCCTTATTCCAATACTCATGACAATACCAAATAATACCAGACCCAGCACAAATTCTTTTGCATCCACTCCATGCATCCATCTATTTGATAGCAAACCTTTAACAGCTACTCTACTGAGGCCACGATTTTTGAATGAAACTGCACCTACTATATACTTCTTTTCATCTAAACATATCTTGCTCACTATGGGCCATGTGAAATAGCCTTATTAAAACCCAAATATACAACACAGACTACTCCTCTGCTCAGAAGGCCAGTACTTCATTTTGTAAGGAAATTAAACTTGCCTGACTTGATTTGGTGTTGAGCAGCACACACTAGCTGTTACTCATCTCCTCACTTTTCTTTTAAGTGGTTATAAACTATTTGTTCCAGTATTTTTCCAGAAACAGAAATGAAGCAGATCACAGTGCTTTGACTATTTGTGTTCCTTTCCCTACAGCTCTTTTTCCACTATCTCACTTGCTCTTTATGAGATCTCAAATATAAATGAGAATGGCAGGCAGATCTTTAAACACAATACAACTTAAATTAATCTGAATCAGCTGATCAGAAAAGTTCTCTACCTTACCTAAGTAGGACTCAGTTATTTTACCTATTTTTCCACACAATTTGAAGCTGAATCTTTCTGTTACCAGCATTAATTGTGGTTAGATAGAACTATCACCTGTCTGCAATGGTATTTGTAGTGAAAACAGATTAACCCACCCACAACACACACGCCAGCAAGAAGTACCAAAAGCTCACCCCCCAAACATTAAGCACTGCCAGCCTCCTCAGCATCATCTCCTGTCAGATCTTCCTCTCTGTTGAGCAGTAGACAAATATTTTCCTTGGTCCTCCTCCTGCATCCCATTTTGTATCTTGGCATTTCCAATTTTGTGCCAATAGGCTCATAATAAACATATATTCTCATTCCTAGTGACCTGACCGATTTCTAATTCTTAAATGCTTTCTTATGTCTGAGGTCCACAAAAAATCCATGGCTTAGCCAAGTTGCTTTCTTTTTCTTAGTAACAGGGAAAACTTGTGTTACTACCTATAATACTACTTACACAAAATACTACCATTTATGTTTACTTTTTTCCACCTTTAAAAAGTTTCTTCACAAATTTTACTTACTAATTATCTGAGTTACTAAAGTCTTCCTGCTATTATGCATAGAAGACAAGGAAAAGTTAATATAACTTTGGAAATATTAGGGGAAATTGCCCCCCCAGCAGGTGTTGTAGATAAAATTACAATAAACAGACCCACGCTTTCTGCTCTCTGCACTTTCAACTTTCTTCTAGTAAGACATTACTTTCAGATTTTACAAGTTCTAACAAAACTATAAGAAGCTGGAAATTATCACCAAATGGCAGGCGTTGGAAGGGACCTCTGGAGACCATCATACAAGAGAGACTTCAGCCCCCTATTCATCTTTGTAGGCCTCCGCTGGACTCTCTCCAGTAGTTTCATCTTTCTTGAACTGGGGAGCCCAGAACTGGACCCAATATTCCAGATGTGGCCTCACTCTGCAGAGTAGAGGGGGAGGATAACCTCCCTCGACCTGCTGGCCATGCTCCTCTTAATCCACCCCACGATACCATTGGCCTTCATGATCACAAGGGCACACTGCTGGCTCATGGTTATTTTGTTGTCCACCAGAACTCCTAGGTCCTTCTCAATTCACTCATCACCCAGCCTGCAGTTGTGCTTGGGATTTCCCTGACCCATGTGCAGGACCTTGCACTTGGCCTTGTTGAATTACATGAGGTTTGCACAGATCTACCTCTCAAGCATGTCAAGGTACCTCTGGGTGACATTCCTTCCCTCTAGAGTATCAACCATACCATACAGCTTAGTGTCATTCACAAATTTCCTGAGGGTACACTCAAATCCCATTGTCCATGTCACCAAAAACCATGTTAAGTCCCATTATGGACCCGTGAGGGTCACCACTCGTCACTGGTCTCCACCCAGACATGGAGCCTTTGACCACAACTCTTTGAGTGTGGCCATCCAGCCTTATTTCCTACCCACAAAGTGGTCCACCTGTCAAATCCATGTCTCTTCAAAGATAAGGACGTTGTGTGGAACAGTACCAAATGCTTTGCACAAGTCAACAAGAAAGTATTCCCTAACCTGATCCTCTTTCACAAGGGTATATGTTTCTTGATCCAGACTTTCCCCTTGTTTCTGGGGCCTGGGATTTCCAAAGGCTGTTTATGATCACAAGCACTTTTTCTTCTTGCATGTAGCTCGGAGTTTTTCTCTGTGTTACCTTTGTAACTTTTTCAGAGGTGTTAGAAGGATGCTATTAGTTGCCCTGTAAGTCTTCTCTTCTCCAGATCAAGGAAGTCAAGGTTCTTCAGCCACTCCTCATAGGGTGCCATCTGCTAGACTCACTCAAGTTTATTAGTTTTTTTTCCTGTACTGTGGAGCCCAGAACTCTGGTCTCATGAGAGCCAAGTAACAGGGATTAAACACTTCCCTTGATCTACTAGCTATGTTACTACAGCTCAGTATTCTTAGCTTTCATTGTTGACTCATATTTAGCTTGCTGTTCACCAGAGAGGTGTTACAGCCTCGGGACAGCTGAGTACAATTGCAGGGTGTTATTCTGTGGCATATTCTTCTCTGGCTGGGGCCACAGTCCCAAAGTAGCCAGCTGCCTACATCCTTTGAAATTACCAAATAAGTCAAGTTTGCTTAGCAACACACCTTCCTGACTAAAGATTCATAGAGGTACGCATTTGATAAAATGTTGTTCTTTGGTGGCTACTGCAGAAAATGATGGCTGCAACCACTGCCTGCTTAATCAGTCCCTCTTTCCACTGTCCAGCTAAGGCAAGTTTTTGCAGTGGCAAACCATTTGGTTTGGTGACCAAACCAACAGCAATACCATTTTTGCACTGGCAAACACAGTGGCTCACAGGTAGCACAAACACAAGGCACAGAGAGGGAGGAAAACACAATAGGAACAGTCTTGGATATAAAATAGTCTTCCTTCTATACAAATTTTGTTCTTATGACCAGATTACCTTCAGGTGAAAGTAAAGATTGTTCCTGAAGTTTAGTTACTTCCAAGTATGTCTGCAACGGCTTATAATTCTCAGAAGAAATTCTAATTACACTTGAAATGTTAATCCCAAGATCAGACATCACAGGCAACAGCTGAGGGTTGTGGAAATCCAAAATTATAAAGTAATGATGGGCACCATCATCTGGTTCATCATCTGTTCAAAACACAACAAAACCAGATTAGAGCAAGGACACTGAACAGCTAAACAAAATTAATTTTTTTCTTGACTATAGAGGGATACTGCAAATTAAGGCCAGAAAAACAGTTCTTGTATAACCTCACTGGGATAATTACACATAAGTTTCAAACTATTATGTACATTAGACTGAAGACTTCTGTAGTAAACCACCTCAAACTCAGCAGGAAGAATACAAGTCTGAAGTAAAATTTGTTTGGAGAAGCACCAGGAGAAAAACTGAAGAAGCTGTGCAAATGCTACTACCATCTGGAGCAGCAGGCTGGCAACACGGTAGTCTCTCCTCTTCCTCTAACTTTATGTACATATAAAAAACCTTAGGAATTTGGAGAAAGACTGTCTGAGGAAACTGCCACCACAGTCCAGTATGTATATTGCATAAAGCAAAATCAAACGCAGAAGAAAACTAGTCCATTATATCACTGCTAACTGAGCTACATATTTTGATGTCTCAGTTACTGCAGGAAGAAAAAGCATGAACACATACAATTATTGAGCATTAATGATTTCTAACAAAAAAAGACAAAAGTCTGCATAGTGACTTAGAGATCCAAAAATTCCAGTGTACACATGCTGAAAAGAAAGACTGCCTGCCATTCAACAGTTATTATGATTATGCTAATAATCATGACAAATTTATAATAATCAGTCAGTTCTAATAATTAGTGACTAGTTCATACTTAAATGATGACAGACATGAATGGAAGTAATCTCAAGATTACTCAAAAGCAGAAATATTCCATTTCAGAAAGTTGATAATGTACTAGGAATGAATGGTAAAATGATGGTTAGCTACTAGAAACATACAGACTGTCTTTAAGTTCAAAACACGGTCACATATAAGCAATAGCTCAAAGTACTCTCCAGTAAAAATTGTGGCATTTTATCTCTCTTTTTTTTTTTTTTTTTTGCTTGATACAGCTATATTAGAGTGGCCAAGAGTGCTGAAAAAAATTTTCACTGTATCAACTTCAAGGATCATCCAAGGTTCTTCCTGTCTTCTGCTCAGACTCTTGTAAAATATGGAATATGCATGAAGACTTTTGGAGTACTACATTCTCAATATACAAGTTTCATAGACTGACATGTTCTTGATACTGAGAAATGGAGCTGGCACCAATTTGTCCCAAGACACAAAACAAAGCTTTAGTGTAAAGTCCTTGAGAACCTTAATTGCCATGTTCTCGAGGAAAGACAGAAATTCCTGACATAGTTGTTCCACCCACACTTAATGTTCATTTAGACTGGTCTCCAGAAGTCTTGGCAATACTAGACTTAACTTTATCTTGGTATGGACTTCTAGGTGGAACTGTCAGGAAAAATGAAGAAACAATTGCCTCTCCATAAAACAATAGTTGTGTTTTTCCTGTAGCCTTGGGTGAAGGGTTTATGGTGTGCTGTCCATTCTTAGGACTATAGGTTCCTCCTCACTCTCTTCCTCAGCACAACTAAAGGATGTAGCAAGGTCAGATTACCTTTTCTGTTGTTAGCTAGTTCCTTATTGTCTTCAGACTGGAAATCAATCCACTGAATACAATTTTTTTTCTTTTTGTAGGAGCCAGCATCAATGTGTTTATTATTAAGCCCAACTGTGTGGTGAATTATTCAGAATGGCTTCAGCTCAGTACAGTCATGACTAATATTAAATACAGCACAAATGACCAAGTGCAAAATATCTCAACAACTTCTCCTTTGAGGCAATCTGCAACTATTGCTATTTTGTAAATATCCTTGGGACCAATGAGACAAATCCCAGTCAATAAAATCACAGCTTAACAGCAACGCTAGTAGTTCACAGTATAAAGCTATTGAGCATACTAACCAAGGATACTTTTCATGGCTGTTACTTTTTGGAAGCAATTTGTATTTTCCTTACTTCATCTTCTCATTAGCTGTGACTAACAAGGCAGCAAAGCATGGAAATCTTTTACAGGTACTTGGTATTTTCTGCCCACCTCTCCAGGCAGTAGGGAGCAAAAATGGTGGAGCTGGTAAAACTGTTTCTATGGGGCCTAATGGAAGCACATCAACACCCACTCAAAGCCCCTCTGTGCTGTACATTCTGTACAAATTTTACTAAAATGACATGAATTCTTTACATCACTTCAGCTTGGATATTTAAATGCATGACTGTTTATTTGAAAACTTCTTTCAGAAGAAAGAAGCTTCTACCAGACAATGGGAGACAGCTCTGTTATACATTATAATACAAGGAGAAAGCTGCCTTTGGATACTGACACAAATGCATTTAGTTATTCCGAAATCTTTCTGTAAGAAAGGTTGCTATAAGATTTGTTTAGCCACTTCGTTTTAGTCTTACAAATGCTAAAACATTTTGATGTCAACATGTTGCATGTACCTCATCTGTATTTTATATGTATCCTAACGTTGATCAGAACACAGTGCCCTCTTCAAATGCAAAGTGGCAATGCTTTAATATTGCCACATAAGTCTTGAATTTTTGACATGGAACAAAATACTCAGAAGCTAGGTGGCAAGATTTCTAGCAAGTTTATCAAGAGTGTATCTACATTTTTTACATACCAATGTATTTGTCTTCCTCTTCCACTTCTCCTCGTCGCTTCAACTGGGTGTTCTTTTTAACAGGGACTGATGCTAGATGGCCTACTTCTGTCTTCTTTACTTTCCTTTCTTTCTCAGCTGTCTTGGCAGTAGGCAGATTCTCCTTCTTGCCAGGAGGTTTAGCTTTCTCTTTTCCTCCATCTTTTTCCTTTTGTTGCTCCTCTTCTGCCTGACAAGATGAATAAACTAAGTTCTCATTGTAGTCTTTTTGCAGAACAAAGGCCAGACTGCTGTAAAATTTTAGTGGTTCAATTTTTTTCTTTGAATACTTTTCCCTCTCAGCCACTATGATGTTTATGTGGTAAAGCTGTCTTGAACGCTCTGCTTTATCCTTCTCAGACACAACATTCAGTTTATTATATTCTTACTAAATCATAGTGTTAAGATTTCACATTAAAAAGGAACTGTTAGAGTTAGGTAGACATTATACCTACAAGACTAATGAAATGCATCCTGGTAGAAAGACGAGTAAAGAATCACTGTGCTTTAGTTACTGCCACTACAACACTTGCATCAGCTACAAACCTTCCCTGGACTGAAAGGAAATAAGGTAAAAATTCATTTTCTGTTAAGTCTTTAGTATCTCTGTTAACACTCTTGAGTATGGTGTAAAATGGTACCAGCACTGTTTTTCTTTGATGTAAATATCTGCCTACTATAAACTAGAACCAAGAGTCTTGTGCTCATTTCACACAGGATATTACTCAGTCATGCTCATTATTTTCAAACAAAAACACCTACATTAAATTCTGCTCAGTAATTTAAGAGTAAAGAATGAAAAAAGATTTTGTAAGTATCCCAAAGCCTCACGCTATAAATCCAGAAATCTCAGAGCCAGTCTGAAATTAAAATAATCCAAAATATATTAAAGTAAAGTGAGGTGCTGTAAGCGCAGGAAAACCTCCATGTTATTTCTACCCAGCAGCAGGACTATTCACTAACTATGCAAAAAATGACGTTTAAGGATTGTAGAAGCTAAATTAAATACAATAAAATGATATTACCTTAGCTTACTGTTACCATCCTGCTGGTGTCACTTTAAAGGCTATTAAAGCAATGAGAGAAGCTCTCCATGCAAATGAGATAGGGCAGTTGACTCTACACAGTTGCTTTCCCTAGATTCATCTGGAAAAGCTGACTTTCCAGCTGTAGAAGTTGTGTTTAGTTCAAGTTCAAAACCAAAGCAGAAAATCTTTTCCTGCTCTCCCTTCTTCATGCATTCCCTTTCTGTAAAATTTAGAAATGCCTTCAAGAGATTCTTAAAATTATTTGTGCTGTGAAATGGGGGATTTGGATGCTTTACTTATTTTCTTTCAAATTCCTTCTACTTTGGACATTTCAAATCAAAGATTTTGATAGTACTACCTTGATTCTAAGCTGATGAACATATCAAAAGAGATGATACAATCATCGGGTTACAAATCCAATCAGCTCTGCCTAGTGCATCTGCATCATTTTACGTAATTAAGTCTCAAATAAGCAGAGACATTTCTGAACTTGCCCAGATTCCAAGAGTTCTAGTTAACCTTTACCCCTCAAAGTAAAAGCCGTTCTTTTCTAGGACTCTCTCCTTTACCTCTCAATGTCATATTTCTCTTTTCCTACAAGGTGCAGCTTTTTGTGGAGTTTCTAATCTTCCGTTTCGTACTTTTGTTATTTTAGGCTCCATATTACGAATCTTACTACCTCAAACAGTTTTCTAATTCAGAGACACTTCTTCTCTTCTGCATATTAATTTAAATGCATATACCTGACAATTACGACAAGCTCCTGTAAATGAAATACAGAAATTTATAATGGTCTATTTTTGTTTATTCACTTGTTGTTCTTCTGCCAATCCATTCTATTAACTGGTGTCTATTCTAAAAAACAATGGACAGATATACGTTGGCTTTCTGAGAACTGCTTTGCTAGTAAAATCCTGGTTTCAATCCCCTCAAGCTGTTGGCAATGGAATTTGTACTGTACAAGCTAGTTGGAAAGGATTTTATGGCAGACAATTTAGAGGTAGAATTCTAAATTAAAAGCCAATTTCTGCCCATTCTATACTGCTGAGCATCCTCATAGCTAAGAGCCCTCCAAATTCTTAACTCTGTCCTTCAAATGCTGCTCTCATGTTTGCCTGTCATGTGTTGATACAGATGTAATCCAGAGAAGCAGACAACGTTGTCCACATTGCTTGGCTAAAACAGAGAAGAAATTGTAAGTTCCAGAGATTCTTCAGCCTTAAATACCAATATCCTCAGATTCTCCAGGGAAATAAAATTATACACGCAAGTGTAATCTTGCCAAATCAAAGCTAAAGACACTGTTTTAATATTGACATGCCTAATGTTTAAACTTCAAAGTTATGTTTTACAGTTTACTTATCAGCATTGGCTGATATCTAAGAGAAAAGCCATTTTTTCTCCATTCATTATAAAAAATCCGCTCTATAACTTCAGCCTCTCAATTTCTCTTCAGATTGAAAATGCCTTTTTTTCCTCAGATTCTTTATATACTTCTGTAGCTTATATTATCATTTGCTAAACAGTTTTGCAATTGACTTCTATGGGAACAGGACACAACTTCAGTTTATCACCTAGCGTTTAATGTGCTTGTGCACTGTACTTCATCCACTGATTATTCCCACAAATAGAATTATCAATAAGGAAATTTACAGACTTCTCAACTACACAAAATCCATGAAACCATTTTCTTCTTGCATCTTTTACATGTACAGACTGCTTAAGTCTCCACATGATCACATTTTACATTATAGTTTTTGATCAATTAACAGGGTAAACTATTGCAACAATTACATGACTTTCTGATAATTGTCTTCAGCTGCATGAATGTTTGCTGGAAAAGACTATAGCAAAGATGAACTGTTCAGTAAGTTGTTGAAATGCACCCCAACAACTTTTTCTTTTTATTTTATTACTGATGTTAGAAAGCAATTAGAGGTCCATTCTGATTGTGATTCCATGCAAGCTTGGTGAAATTCCTCCTAGAACACATAAGTAATCTGACTGAGGCAATCTTGGGAGCTAGTAGTGAGAGTCTTGGAGAATATGTGGAAGCGAGTTTTAGGAACACTGGAAAATGTGGTACTCAGATCTGAGAAGCAGATTTCAAGATATAAACTATTTGGAGAGAGTTCAGAAGAGAGGAACAAGCACAATCAAAAAATAGAAACCAGGACATGTATTTGAGTCTGTTTAGGTAAATATGTAATAGATTTCCGCAGAACTGGAGAACTGTTGTCTCCATATACAGTGAGAAGCAAAGCAGTAACGGGTTTAAATTAGAGCAGGGTTGATAAGCTTAGAAACCTTTTCCAAATGGCTATGTTGCAGAGACAATTGAGCAGTAATGCTGACTGCCATAGAAAAGTGAATGCACAGCAGTGAAAGGTTTTAAGAAGAGGTTCAACAAACATCTGCCAGGAACAGCTTATGCAAATTTTATCGTGCATCAATGCTGGGGGATGGAATAGATAACTTCTCCAAATTTCCTCCAGAGAGGTGATACATGATAATTACTTCTTTGTAGTGCTGCTCTGCATCTATCCTTGACACCTCTCAAGTAATAACCTCTCCTACCTTTACTTCAGCAGAGATATTTTCAGCTGAAGCCAGCTTCTAGCTCTCTTTCCTATTGGTCCTAAGACTCAGCTAAGATATTATCATTTATTAGTCTTGCAAAGAGTTCTGGCACAATATTTTTTCTTTTCTTTTTTTGCGCCCTTTCTCAGCTGTATTTGAGTAATTGAGAGATCCCTCCTCAAACTAATTAGCACACACACACAAAAAGATAAATTTCTATCCACATTTCAATTACAGATCTAGGAAGTCAAGCATGCGGAGAGAGCTGAATTTATGCATACAGCACTAGAACAGAAGTGTCTTCATAAAGTTATTTAAGCATCTTCCCTAAGACATACTATGGTACCTTCTTTTCAGCTTCTCTTCTCTGAAGGTTCTTCTGTTTGAGACAAAGCAGTTGAAATTTCAACAGCTTTCCCATTAGTGTTACAGGAATTTCTTCACCACTATCCAGAATGGCTTTGGCTACTTCTATCACCTGCAGAGGGAAAAAAAATAATCCAAATACCTATTACTTCTATAGTGTTAATATTGCATTTGACATTTATTTTGTATGCTGAAATGAGGAAGTGCTATCTCATATTGTCCAGTGCATGGGTCAAAATGGCCACATTTCAGAAAAACAACGTATCAGTAAGACACATTCTTTGGTTCCTATGGCCTCAAATGAAGTTTTATCTGCTATAGTATGAGACAAAACTAGAATGGAGAACACTTCTATGATTATGTAAAGGTCAACAGATACACAGTTGTCACAGTAAAATTACCTTTTTTTAGGTTTTAAACAAAGAAGCAACACTAAGCAACTGCTTCTTATAAAGTAATAATTTAAAAAACATTTAACAGAGAGCAAATCAAGAGGAATAGTTTGGAGTGCTGTTTACAAAGTGACTAGTGTCTGAGGCACTAGCCTTGAATGACAGATAAAAACTTCTTGAAGGGAATTTTAGAGGGTCTGTCTTGGTGAAAATACACCCCCTCCTTGTGTAATTCTGATTCTGTTGGTATGCAGCCTAATTGGGGTGAAATCAGGCTATTGAGTTTTCTTAGGGTGATGACAGCAGCGGGAACATACAGCTGCATTGTCCAGATGTGTGGCATTGACAGGCTGTTTTATGACTATGTTTTTTACAGCTTGTTTCCACTAAATTTCAACTCACTAACATCTGGGCCGTTTTCCTTGGAGCCTCATAACCACTTTATTTACTGCGAAAAAAATAAAATAACATAAAAATACCATAAAAAGTTGTTATATGTTTCTTTTCACTTGCGTTGTCTTTGTAATAAAGTTCACCTATGTAGGAAGCGCTGTTGAGGAATAATATAACCATAATATTTTCCTACTTTTGTTTTTAAGCAACCATCAGCTTTATTTATAACCATGGCCTGAATTAGGTGTTACTCAAATGTTCTGACATATTTCTCTTTTCCCCTCTTGGAGCAATTACAGTTGGGCACATATGGTGTCAATTTTGCTTGCTAACGTTCAGACAATGAAGGTGCACACTGCATCTCATTGAACTGTGTCTTGTCTAATGCAAACACCACCATTAGCTTTGAGCTTTCAGAGTTTCTTGCCCAGCTTAGATATTTTCACTTCTCAAGTAAAACCTAGGTAAGCAAACATAGCCGCTTAAAGTGTTTCTCTGAATAAAACAAAGCCAAAATGGAATCCATACTATTGTAAGCCAAATTATTGTTTTCTACAAGTGAAAGCAAAGTACAGAAAAAGAAATATCTTAAAATCCAGATTTTTCTGAATCGTGCAACAGGGAGACAAAGCAACCAAAATGTGCACATATATAAACTCTCTCAAAATAATTCTGCCCCTCCAACACTAATAAACCTTATGATCTCCATAACATACACATAGGCAAATAAATTATGGTTAAGACGAGTTCTGCTTTACATCTTTTGTATTCAAAGTAAGACTATTTACTGGCCACTATCTCAACAACCCAACCATAGAGGGCTTCTGGAAAGACTCCCATCGACTTCAGAGTCATGGCAGAAAATCAAGGATATGTTAAGAACAGACTTAAAAACTCCCGCAGACTGTAGGCACACTAGAAACTACTAGCTATTCCAACTAAAATAGTCACCCAGAGCTAGCTACAGAAAATTTGTGCTCTGAAAGAGACTTAGGTAGAAATACAGTAATTTCCCTTAGAGAGAAAAATTCTCATATAGTTTGGGTTTTGGGTTTTTTTCAGAAGTGGAGTTAACAACCTATGGAAAGGGATGCTTCCCAATTGCCTAATCTAGATGAGCTGCACATTTCTTGACACACAACAGAGGGGAAATGGAGGGATTCTCGAAGGATTCCTGAAAAGTATATATATAGCAGCCCGGCTCAATGGTAGTTGCTGATTTATTGTTCATGGAAGAAGGAAGGAACGCTTAGACTCTTTTACAACCCATTCTTCCTGAGAAGTTCAAAGCATTTTACCAGTCAAAAGCAATACATCATGATTATTCCTATTTCATAGACAGAGAATGCAGAAATGAAGAGACTTGTCCAAGGTCTATAGTGAACCGGACAACTCTGAGTGGGTGGGAAGGACAAAGTTTCTTATATGACGTGTTAGACAACTATAAATGAAACTATTTAACAGGAGGACATTCCATGACTGTGGAAAGAGGTCAGACAAATAAGATAATGATAGAATGAGCGCACTACATTTGGCAATACAAAGAAAACAAATAGTTTTTTCATGCAGCAATGTAAAATCTGCTTTACGCATAAGGAAATAAAAAAAACGATCCTCCACCACTGCTAGTTTAAAGACAGAACATAGATCAATCCATGCATGGTAGATACAAGAAATTAAATCTATTACGCTTATGTATGCTTACTTCATCTGTCGCGCTGTGAATTATGCAGGCTTCTGGCATAAACAGTTAAGAATCCACCGTGTCTCAATAAAAAAAAAAAAAAAAGCTGAAGACAAAGACTTGGTAGGAGTACAGAAGGAATTTTTTGGGATACTATGAAGTGGATTAATTTCAGATTGACTACACTTCACCCTGCCAGTGATGACCTTTTTCTTGCGAGAAACCATGGAAACTTGGATGGACAGACTGAGTTAGGTAGCGCCTCTTTTCCTTTAAAGGAAGAAGGAAACTTAGCATTCCTCACACAGCAGGGGTCACATTTGTAAAGTGCAGAAAGGCTTCAGTGATGCAGTATTTGATCTCATATGGTGGCAGTATGAACCATGCAGAGATTTAGCTGCCTGGTGCAAAGGGCGTGTATTCCAAGCCATTCAAACACTGCATGAGTGCTTGTAGGTGACACTATACTGTTGGTAGACGCCAGTGCCACTGAGATACAAGGTAGGTCTTCAAAGTTATGGAAACATTTAAAGCCAGTCTTTACAGTATCTTTCTTTGAAATGCTTCCTTTTCAATATACACAACCACTGTGGCTGCTAAATCACAATTAGAAAAACTTTCACAGTGATAAATTGCATTATCAGCAAGTGATAAAGCTGTTAAAGTTATGAACAGTGGTCAGCCTATTTCACAGTGTAGTTCTCCCATATCCAGGATGAGCTTTCTAAATCCCTGTCTTCCCTCCTGTTCTTGAAACTGTAAGAAATCCAGACCATCAAATATACCTCAGACTCACATCACACTTTCTAAAAGAAACATAATTGTTTCTAAAAGAATTCCTCAGTAATTCAAATCCCTTCGTAGCTGACACAGTTCAAGACAATTTGAAGCAGGAGAGCCATCAGTCAGGAGGCTATATGGATTACACATACCAACCAAGTTATTATTTATTGTTCAAATGTGTTTTCCTGAGGAAGCTAATAAAAGCAGGAAAAAAAACCCCAAAACAAATTTACACTCGCAATCAGCTCTCAAGACTACGGAACAAAAGGTGCCTGTGTTATACTGATAAATTTCTTCTGTCCAAAGAAGACTTCTTTACACATCCTATAAAATATTCCTGAATCTGCTGATGTCATTTGATTGACTATAGCATACAATTGATCATTTTGAAAGAATACCAGGAAGGCACTGAGCTGACTGAAACAACTTCTTTCAGATCACACCTGCAGCATGTTGAAAGGCAATTTAGTCTTTACTATCAGACTGTGCTCATTTCATTTTTCCTCTCAGAACTTCTTCCCAACTGTGATGTCAAAGGACCACTTTCTTAATCATTATCCTTCATTAGCGAATTAATGACTCACAATTCAAACAGAGCTTGAGGAGTCATGTAAATCAGTAAATCAATTGCATATCTGAACAGAGATCCATACAGAGCTTATGTATCTACAAGAGAGACTGTAAAACTTAAGCTATGAACCAATGAATCATCTTCATTAATCAATGAAAACTCTACCACCATGCATTCCAGAGAATTTTTAAAAAATAAAATAATTAAAGAAGATTTGATGTATCCTTCTGCCCCTCAGAGCCCTTTTCAAAGAAACCTACTAAAATAGGACTGGGATACTTTCATTATTGAGAAATACTGAACAAATACATGTGCTGTTCACGTACTAAATATCTGTCTTTCTATGTGAGAACAATTCTCAAAGCAGCATCAATGGCTGCTTATGTCCTAGAAAAATATGTTGTCACTCATATGAGTGAGTCTGTTTTTTTGCCAAATCACAACACAGCTTGATCTGGTTAGCAGAAACCTAGTTAGAAACATCCATTGTAAGAAGGTCTGTTGTTTAAACCCCTCTCTACAGAAAATGTGCAACTTGAGAGCGTACCTTAACTGGTTTAATCTCTGTAATGCAGAATGAGAATTTTGTAAGATGTGTACAGCATATGTGTCTTAGTGTTACAAGTATTGAAACACTGTTTTAAGGGAAATACAAACAGGTCAATAACCTAATTTAAGTTAAAAATGAGAAAATACATTACATAAAAATTAGGATGGCTTTTCATCTTGCCTTTACTTAAGAGCTTATACAAGAGCTCTCATCATCTATGAAATGTACCTTCTGTGGCTTCCTGACCATCTAACTGCTACCAAAATAAGCTGCTTTAAGGGAAGACAAAACACAGTACAAATATCCAGTAATTCCAAAGATCAGTCATTAGCATTGCTATCTCAGGGAGGAGGAGTTTTATGCATATGGAAGGTTTTCGCACGTGACCCTTCAGATACCTGTTTCCTTTTAACACTCTGATTGGGAGCGGGAGGGGGAGATGGTTGAAATAGCATTTAAGTGGCTTCTGAAGAACTCCTACAGAACCCAGACCTTTTTAAAAAGAGAGGACAGGTCCATCTGCTGTGATCTGTACTCAGAGGAGATATACTGCTATGACCCAACCTTGAAATGTTTACATTTCACTGGTATGAATCTGCCCAGCAAGTCTTTCCATTGTGGAGTAGAATATTTTATGCTTCTGAGAAGTAAATTTGCTCCAGTAATTCCAGCCAACTGGATCCACACAATGAACATAGCAGAGCTAAAGGATTCAGTCACGCTTCTCTAACATTGCATCTGGCTTGAAAGAGAACCCAATCAGAAGTGGAACAAAATAATTTAAGAAGTAAAGTTGTCTCATCAACCCTTGTGCTGGCAGAAACCATCTAGCTATGTCTTGCCAGAGTTTCCTATGAAGCCTCAAAACTCATGGGCCAGGAAGTCCTAATGGTCTTGTGGGCCTGGCACCACAAAACCCCTAGGCAGGATCTTTCCGTCTTGGTCCAGTTTTGCAACAGGGCTTTGGGAACTATTTTTTTTCCTTTGGTGATAAAGGATCCTGGCATTAGTTGCTCTAATTGAGAAAAATTACACTTACACTCTATTGTCCTTAGTTAACCAGTTATAGTCACCTGACATTTTTGAAGGCAATAAAACAGAGAACTGCATTTCTTTTGGATACTTCAGAGGATCCCTCTCCCAATTTAAGGATGACATCGTTACAGACATAATTGCTGTTTGCTCTATGTACACAGAGTTTTCAACAAAACTTCCACAGAAAAAGCAGGAAATTTTATAGCGAGCTGAACGTACGCAAAAAACCTTGTAATCTAGGAAGCAAAACTGTATTGGGTTTGCATGGGAAGGTTTTGGTAGCAGGGGGGCTACTGGGATAGCTTCTGTGAGAAGCTTGCCCCATGTCCACTAGAGCCAATGCCATCAGCGGCGGTGGCAGCACCTCTGAGAAGGAAGGAGCGCCAGAGACAATGTGTGATGAACTGACCACAACCCCCAAGCCCTGTCCCTCTGTGCCACTGGGCGGGGGAGGGAGAGAAATCGGGAATGAAGTTGAGCCCAGGAAAAAGGGATGGGTGGGGGGAAAGCGTTTTAAGATTTGATTTTTATTTCTCATTACCCGGCTCCGATTTGATTGGTAATGAATTAAGTTAATTTTCCCTAGTTGAGTCTGTTTTGCCCGTGATGTTAACTAGTGAGTGATCTCTCCCTGCCCTTATCTCAACCCATGATTCTTTCATTATATTTTTTCTCCAGCTGAGGAGGGCAGTGATAGAATGGCTTTGGTAGGCACCAAGCCTCCAGCTTGGGTCAACAGACCACAAAAAACAAGGTCTCGCCAATGATCTAAAGCAAGTTTTAAATAGATGAGTTTCAAAAGGTATCAAGTTTCTTTTCTAGAAAATAAATTGTCAGCAATTTTTAGTCTTATGAAATGCCCCCAGGCCAAATAATTACAACTGACAGTGCTAAAACAACAATCCATGCAGATATCATTACCTCTAGAATCCTAGAATTAGGATTATGAAGAAAAGTCACTATTCTGAAATGGAAAGAAAAAATTTACATGTGCAATTGTCTCATGAAAATAATAGAACTAGACCTCTCAGTTTTTAGGTAACAGAAAATTAGAAGACACAGATTGTTTTCCCACCAGTACCTCAACATTTTTTGCCCCAGTTTTAGCATTTAGAAATCCAGGTACTTCTTAATGTGACATATTGTCCTTAGAGGGGTCCCTGGAAAGGGATACTGAACTGGAGAGACTTCAGAAATTGATTGCAAACAACTATGATTTATAAGACTGATTGGTTCATAAGTAACAACAGTTCAGTCTCATGGAATACATAAATCCCAAATGGAAGGCATATAATTTGATAACTCAAAGGACTACACACACCACTTTCGATGATGCAGTGGCATCAGATGCTCTGACAATGGCAAAGGCTGATGCAAAGATGTGATGGTATGTCTTAAATCTGGGTAATATTTTATCCTCTTTAGGTAGCACGGGTTTCCTATATTTGAAATAAAAATCCTTTTGCTGTTATTCCATGCTTAGAACTATTTACCTGATCACAGGCATACCTCTAGTGCCAGTAGGATGACCTAGGCCATTAAGACATCCATACTGGACTGGCATATACAACACAGAACTAGGTGAGATCTTTGCTGTTCCAGAATGACAGCTGAACTGAGGTGAATGCCTTTTCTTTCATTGGAACATTTTTTTTCTATTTGGCCAAGTTATGAGACAGCATTTGACAATGATATTCTACTCTCTTCAATATTGGTACTAGCAAGGCAATTGTCTGTATAAGCAATTTAGCAAGCACTGAGAAGTCCACCAGTGAAGGGCATTATGAAGTAAGAATTAAGGTGAGCAGGACAGGTAGGAGCTCATGTAGCTTTTTCTCAGTGAGTTCTAGTAAAATCCTCAAGATGTAGGAAATCTTGGAATACCTTGACATTATCTAAGAGGAATGCGGATAACCTAAGTTTGCAGTTCAGCCGAAGATGCCAAACATTTGTGGCTTGGGGGGTGATAGTTGTCTGTTTGGAATAGTTTGGCACAGCCATAAAATGTCCCTATTCAGCTGGCAGCAGAGGCAGCTGAATTGCCTCCTGGCAAACCTAATTGCTTGCAAAGGTTTCCTGTGAGATAAAGAGAGGGGTAAATCCAACCTCACCTGAAATGCAGACACTGGTAGTCTTCCATAAGGCTCATTCATATTAATACTCACAAAATGCTGAAGAGCAATGGGAGTTGTGAAACTTGCTAAACCTAAACCAATTTTTTCCTTAACACCCTTTTAAGTAAACTGACCTAAATACTTGGACCCAGGAGGCAGAGTAAACTCTCTCCTCAGAAGACAAGACAATAAAGTGTACCACCTCATGCAGTGGGATCATTGACAAAACATATTCTGTACTACAATGTACCTGGTAGGAGCTTGGTAACAGACACAACAAAGCTCAAAATAGAGGAGTAGATAAAGCCCACAGCAGGATTTAAAGTCCCTTACTCTTTCCTGGAGCCAGTACCTCTCTAAAAGGCGTCTTCACTTAACAACAATTCACAACTGCTTCTTGAACGTTAATCTTCTGCACATCCATACAGTGTAGGGGCCAAGTCCTTCTGCAATAAAATTCTCTCAGCTTGCATGCACACAACAGCACTTGACAAAGGCTGACTGGAGAACTGTTGCATTTTATTACAACATTTAAGACTGCAGTATTTGTTTTGCTCTTTACTGGAATGAAAAATAAAATTCCATCTTTCTATCCATCTGACCATTCAGCATGGCTGCCAAAGTTGTTTTTACTGTCAAATCCTCTCATCAAATCAATGACACTAGACAAGTTTTGGCTCCTTAGCTGTCCCATTTTATAATGACTTTTTACGTTATTTTTGTTCGAAAGCGGAATGAAAGCAGAACCTTTCTAACTTTTATTACAAAATAGAATTCTATTGATATGCATTTTTTGACTGAGAAGGCTGGGTTTTAATACAACTATCTCTACTTTTGAGAAAGCCTGCTCTTGACCACAACCTTTCACATGGTGTTTTCTCAAAATCTTTCACAAAAATATTCCACCTTTAATTATAAGTTTCCACAAGAAATCAAAAGGCTTCCTTAAAAATACTCCTGACTAGCCCTATCTCTGAGACTTTTTTCTTCAGTGACACATATCCTGGCTGCTAATGAGTCTCTGTCCTCCTTCAGGTGCCACATAACTCACAACAGCTTGTACTTCTTGGGTGAAAATACTCTCTGCCATAAGCACAATGCCTGTGACATTAAGAGTTGTGTATTCACATCAAGCTAAACCCAAAACTTTTGATTTTTCTACCACAGCAATTTACTATAACATCCTTATCACAAAATAAATGCATAATCCTTGTCCCTAGTGCTGCCCTCCTCTTTTCAAATTTTATTTCCTGAAGATGTTGTTAGAGACCATGATGAGAGAGTCTAGAAAAGGGACACAGGCCAATAGAAAGGTGTAAGATAATAGAAAGGTACGAGGTATTTAAGACCTACTGAAGAGACGGTGTAAAAGTTATTTAGAAGTAGAATAGCTATTCTTAAACTAGTTTCTTGAATGAAATTTATGCTAATGGGGTGAGTAATACAAGGTTATTTTCAATAATTATGCTCATGCACACACACAGACTTTTTAATATATATTTTAAATATATCTATTTATAACTATATACTCCACAATTATATATCATGTAATTACATAAATACAATACATACATATATGTAAAATTTCATAATACAGTAAGAGCCCCTATTCCAGAAACTACACGCTCAGTTCCAATCTAAAGTGGGCCGTCTCTTTACATCATGATGTGACCAGCACTGCAGTCTTACCAGCAGCAGCCCTCACTTCAGAAGTCTACATTCTACACACTTCTAGCAAAGCATTAATTCACAGAAATGCTTAACGACTGCTTTAAATTCAGTACTTCCTGGCTAAATTAATTCCATTTTTTCCTACTTCAGCTTGTTCATCGCTTTGGTTTGCTGTCCTACAGAAGTTATTAATATCTTGGTTTATGTATTTTGCATTGGAAGTGACAGGAATCTATTTCACTTACACCTAGAAAACGCAAGGATCCTTCTGTCTCTGCTACAGCCTATTGCCTATTATGGCAAAGTAGTACTGTGAACATTACACAGTTTCCCAAGGATTCTGACAGCAACATCTTATGGAAAAAATAAACTGAAGAAAAAAGCCCATGTACAATATAAATAATTTTAAAAGAATGCTAGATTCTATTTCTAACAAATAATCTTTTTGTCCTCAAAATGAGCTGTACAAAGCATGAACTAATTAAGATTTATATACAAGCACTCAACTGAACTGGATTTTACTGGCAAAACTGTGCATATTATGCTTGGCAGTAGAAGCATTTAATTTGGGGGGTCTCCGATTTGTTTGTTGAAACTGTACAACTAGGTTGATATCTCAATATGTCTGGTGATATGAATTGGCTGTTAGGCATCTTGACTCAGACAGTAAAACTGGCACTTTTGCTTTTACCAGTCCAGAGATTTGAAGTATCTAACTTGATACTACTTCCCTGTTTGCAAGAAGGTAAAATAAAGCGAGGTTTTGTACAAGAACCATTCGCCATACATATCTGGAAGCAAGTCAACAGGAGAATCCGACAGGTCGCGTGTTCAGCCAGTGATAACAAGAAGCAGAACGCTTTGTAATCAAAATTCAGTATTCTCTTCTGTTTAAATATTAATAGTTCCAGCATGTGACATGTAAGCTAATGCTCGCTTAGCAAGAATCAAACTGAGAAAATTCAGTGAAATGAGATGGGCAACAAGATCTTGGATAGCCCGATTTAAAAGTCCACACTATTTCAGACTTAAGGAAGAAAAGCAAGAAAAACAAGAGAAAGACAACATATGACAGCAGAGATAAGGACACTTTTTTTTTGTTTTAAACTGTATCAGAAAAACTATCTTTAAGATGACATTGGTTTGGTATTAAACGGATGGAGTAGAAGAGTCAATAAAGATGCATGAAAAGTAGGGCTAATCAGTGATTATTCTGCTCTATATTTGGAAAAACAACAGATAATATGGTCGTGTCATTTCTTTAATAAGCAGTTATTTCCAACTGTATCAACAGAAAGTTGCAAAAAAGCAGCTTTTAAAGCTAGGCATACCAAAACCCAGTAGACCTGGATAATGTAATCAAAGTATTAAAAACAGGTAGCTGAGGAGCTCTTTAGATGATGAATATTGACTTTAAGCAACTCTTGGAGAACAAGGGCAGTTTTAAAGTAAATAAAAGAAAGCAGATGTCACACCAATGCTCAAAAACGGGAAACTAGAGTAACACATGTATTTTAAGTACTGACACTGTAATGCTGATTACTGCAGAATAACAGAGGACCTGATATTATTTCCTTAATGTCCTCATGGAGGATTCAATGAGCAACAAATAAAACGAGGGTAAAATAATTATGACCAATTCAATTTTTTTTCTCCCCCCCCTCAAAAAACAAACAAATAAACAAACAAACAAACAAAAAATCCCCCCACAAAAAAGGTGGCCTCTTCACAAAGAAAAGGTAAGTCTCTGGTAAGACTGCAATTCTAGTTGAAACAGAGAATACGATATCGTGAAAAGCAGAATTCCCTAAATATTCTTTGACTATTGATTTAGAAAGCAGTGACAAAGATTAAAACTCATTAACTGACAGATCTAAAAATATAATTACAAACAAAGAGTCATCATCAGGTGATGTTTCTTGTGGGGTCCAAAGCATATAACATATGAGGATTTAAAGGTGACAACCTTACTGTGAGAAACCAGAATTAATGTATGAATTCTTGACAGGTAGTGGAAAGAAAAACAGTATTTTTCATTGCAATTAAACCTTTTTGGTTACACAAGATGGCTTGTTATGGAGATGAGTCAGAGCAGTGTAGAAGGATGCTGCTCTTGCAAGACTTTAATTTTGCTGACCTCTCAAGCAGAAGGACACATTTTAGAGGTAGTGTTCTGGGATCCACATCCAAACAGAACTGCTCTTGTCTCTGCTACTTGTACCTTTTTCATCTTTCCACAACCCTTTATCCCAAGCATCTCAGCTTATCTGAGAGAACCACAAAATTCTTCCACATCTCTCTCCCTTTCATCCCTCTCTCTTTCTTGCCCATGTCCCTTATTCAACTGTCCATCTTCAGCAACACCATCTATCTACTTCCAGCCTTCTCACATGAAGGGACCCCATGAGGCTCCATCTTCCTTCACAATCTTTTCTCATCATGGTACTACTTTCCAGCTCCAGTTTGTTCCCTTATAAGTATGGGACAAGATTCCTTCTCAACATTTCCTGGGTAACATAAAGGCAACCTGCCTGACCCTGTCCCAGGTGAGTCCAACAAAACTGGAAAACAACTCTTACAAAGAAAAAAAAAAACAAACCCAAAAACCCTTCCATGCACATAGCCCTCGAACTCAATCTCACCAGGGTTTTCAAGGGAAAAAAAGTACAACCAAAACAAAAAAACAACAAAAACACACACACAAAAAAACCCCAAACAAACAAAAATAAATCAGCTTCATGAACAAATCTAGTATGGAAAATCTAGGCTTGAACAGATTTTCAAAATCCAAAGTTTGGAAATTAAAACACTATCATGTTTAGTAGTGGTAAATCACTTTAATTACACATGACATTACCAACCTTAATAGAAAGCTGACAAAATAAACAGGTAGATCAACAATAGAAGATACATACCTTGCTTATAAAATGCATATATTTTATTCAAACATACTGTAATTTTAGGTCTTGTCTGTTGGAAAAACTGTACATGATAGATTAATCTCATTCATTATCAAATCTGCTGCTATTTTACAGGCAGCATAACATTTTCCCTTCCATATACAAAGAAAAAAAAATTCCCATGGCATCCTTATGAGAGACTCAGCCTAACATCATTTAATTAAGTGCTGCAGTTAGCACAAAATTATGAATCAGAACTCCTACTCCCATTGTCACTTAAGAGACAGAAAAGGTGTTAGATGCCTAATTCTCCTGGATTTGGAAATCTTTTAGCTACATAAACTCAGAAACCCTGCCATGATCCTCTTCACTTTGTACAATAAGTGATAGGAAATACAACCCAGTGAGACGATAGAAACCCTGAAGGGAAATAATTTAGAATAGACAAAAGAAATTATTTTAATATGATCTATAATTAGCTTGCAATATACCGAGAGCAGTTTGTTAAAGCGTCTTGACTTAAAGCAGGCACCGCAGACTGCCGCGCTTAAATATATTAAAACACCCTGCATTTCAGTAGATGCAATCTGCAAGACCAATGACATGGGTAACAATGTTACTATTAATACCATTAACCACCACATTACTATGCACGTCATCAGTCCCAAATTCACACACATGTACACTTCATATGTTCAAAGACCATTAAGCTACAGGAATCTCATTTACAGTCTCTCTAGAAATTAATACACGCTTGTGGAAATGTCAGGGTGTTGAATACTACCACAGAGAACTGTATGCAGTGAAGACAGAAACGCTCCTCTCGGAAGAACATTTCACAGCCCCGTGTTCTGTGTTAACCTCGTACTTGTTTATCCTTACTGCACTGAAAGCTTTGAATGCACAAACTATGCATGGACCTTAAGTCGATGCTTAGGAGCAAATTCTGCCCAGAAAGGCAGGATTGTAATATGCTTGTGGCAACATGATCAATCTTTTAATTTGCTACAGCCAGAACGGAAACTGAGTCCAAGCAAAAGGTCAGAACAAGCATTTTATATTCTCTGTTAAAGGAGGGGAGGAAAAAAATGTCTTTGAGGAGTAAAGTAAGTAGCTAATGAGACACAGCACTGACAGCTGGAATTTAATAAGTATCCACTTCACAAGGAAAATTGCGCTTAGTAATTAAATACAGGTATCATACAAAGCTTCTGCTTAGAGTGAGACTTCAAAATCAGTCAGTAGGACTGAAGGGGTTTTACATCCCAGGTAATACACAAGTGAGTCTGCCTAGGAGGCTAGTCCTAAACGAAGAGGGTTAATTGCATAAAATTCACAGTCATGTCAGTGGTAAATAATTCCAAAGGGACTTGTTCAGATAGTAGTCTGGCATTACTGAAAAACAGACTGCAACAAAAAAGATCCGTTATAAAGTCCACCAAAACTTGAGACACATAAAAAGTTTATTACTCATTGCAGAACTAAAATGCAAACAAGATTGTTTTAGAGGGATCCAAAATTCTTTATGCTCCAGGTCTGTAGGCCCATAAAACTCTACCTGAGAAAATTTTAAACAATCTTCTAATTAATCACAGGATTTTATAACCTCTCACAAGCTGTAAGTAAAACATTAACAAGGTAGGGAGAAGGAAGTCCTCTTTGTACTAAGCATGATTCCTAACCCTGCTGACATACCCTACTAGAGGAACGGGGTTAGAATTTAACATCGAACTGCGACAATAATGGGTACTAGCACATTGAGACTGCGTTTCAGTTATGGCACTGCCCTCCCCTACACGAAGGTATAAGTCTCCAAATTACCGGGACCACCTCAAGAGGAGACACTAGTTGTTTTTCTCTAATTTGTGACACCACCATCAAAATACGGCCAGATAACATATACTTAACATAATAAAACTCATATCCCTAAAAAGACATCTTGATCCTCACTTAATTAGCAATCCGACAGAACACTGCTGGTATGAGAAAAAGCAAGCAGTTTAAGTATCTAGACGGTTGAGTGTTTTTACCTGCTACATCGCTCAGATTTGCATTTACTCAGGTATGCATAACACAACTACACAGCTGTATTTACCTCAGTGTAAAAGAGCGCTGGCTCTGCAATACATGTTGTAACCTACCTCATAGTACATAGGCACATCCTTAACCTTTTTTGCCTTTTCATTCCCGGATTCTCTGATCTGTAAGGAAATAAAGTATTCTACTGTGAGAAGATTTTAAGTTTACACAAATTATTTCACTTGTTGTTCCCTTTTGTAAATACTACACTCGCACTCCAAAATAGGGAAAAATCAGCTTACCCCCCTGTACCTTAGGGAGGGAACTTCCATGATCAGCACCTTGAAGAAAAGCCTGTAATAAAACCTTGCTATTTACAGGGAGCAGAGCAGCATATAGAGAAAGCTTCTCTTTTTCCATTTTTAACCCCTATGAATTAATGTACTTTTAAAACTTCCACAGAGTAATAAAATTGAATATGAAATTTATAGTTACCATACATTAAAGAAGTTAGTATCTAGAAGCGAGATCTAGAGTTTGGCTTGCTATTAAAAAATTCCTGTCTTGGAATACCTGTCTGAAAATGTCTTCACGTGTTACCACACTGAAGAGCTTCCGCTGTGGCAGCTGCACAGCAAGAGAGAGGGCCTTGGTGTGGAGTTCATCCTCAATTTTGTTCCCAACAACAAAAGCGATGCTAGGTTTCCAGCCATCCTGTTGTCCAAAATAAAATATTTAAGGTATTAAAACACAAGCAAACAAAAGCGCTTTCTCAGTTACAAGGAGTAATCCTGAGGAGATGGTTACCCTCTTTAAGACATATTCAACATCACTGTATTAATCACGCTGAAATAAACTCTATATAACCTGAAAAAACCCCCACATCCTACTTTGTCCCAATTCTTTCTGCCATCAGGTGGCAGCATTATGCCACGGAAAACACCCAGGCCTGCTAACAACCTCCGCAAGCCTCCTCCTCACAGGCCGGGGCGGCGTTAGCAGCGCCCAAAGTAACTTGCTTCAGTGTCATCTGCAGATCCGAGAGCTCGGTAAGCAACCAAGAACTGAATTTTGAATATTCGTACTATTTTCATTGACCGTATGTATTGTCGCCATTATTTGCTGTAGGAAAAAAATAAACAAATTTCAGCTCCCTCATCTTGGGAATTAAATAATTAAATAACGTTTCCCCTGAAAATCGTAGCATTATTTGTATGATGTTTTATGAGGGTGTATTTATGCATACCATGGTTCCTACATGGTTCCACTAAGTATAGTCAACTATGAAAAATTATTTATCAATGGCAAGTTATGTATCGCTACAATACTGACAAATGAAAAAAAACTAGCAGCTTTCAAACATTTGCAGTAAAATAGCACATTTTATGAAGAAAAATATGATTTCAGCATTAAAGAAATGCAGAACAGCAGCAGATTGTAACAAGTTATTTAGCGATACATATCCACAAAAGCTTCAAAATTATGTAATTTAAGCAGCTTTTACTGGTTACTCTTCCATGTCTGCTGCTTTAAACCTACTAGAATCCCTTTCACAACAGTGGCTATCTCCAGCGCACCTACATCTCACTCCAGAGTATTCTCTATCAGCATCACTGGTGCCTGAACCATAAGCACTTCCCATGGTTGTGCTGTACGCTCTCCAGGAATCACCAAATCATTTTTTGTTTTTCATTGCACATCTGCATGTGTGAACTGCAAGGATATCAATAAAGCTGCATAAAGGCAAATACGGAAAAAGCTTCAGTAAGATCAAGGTAGTCCCAAGACACTGTCACGCTAATCAGGGCCAGGCTAAGCAGAGCCATGTGCCAGTCCAGTGTACATCACAGCACGGAAAGATTTCTAAAAACAAATTTAAGAGAGAGTGGTAACTTTAGGATTTTGATGGAAATATTCTCATACATGTGTGTTACGTACAAAGTCCTTGTGGAAAAGCAGAACAAAACCTGAGTTGATTGTAAAATGAGGGAAAACACCATTAAAAAAAAAAGTTAGATGTAAATGGTAAAAGAAGTTTATTTTCCCAGTTTTCCTGTACCCTTCTTCATTTATTCTTTCTCTTAGCTGGAAAAAAACCCCACAACCCTACCTGTTTGCAGTTTGAGTAACTGATGACTTGGTAGGGGAGAAAGCAACAGTTGACCTAAGTTTCAGTTTGTCATACTCTTTACATAACACAGCATAACTTCACACAAATTTGGCACAATGTGATCATAGATACACCTCCCAATTTTTTAACCACAAATATTCAGAGAAACAAGAGAGATGGAAAGATCACCTCAGTCATCAAGTGTAGTCTTGTGAAATTGCAAGTAGCTACAGAGCAGATACCTAATCCAAAAGCCCCCTTCCCCTCCAGTTCCACACATCATAAACTTCCTTGATGGTTTACAGCAGCACCAAATAAACTTTAAGTTTTTAAAATTACGAAACGCAGGAGAGTGCAAGCATATCACTGATGCTCTAGGAGCATACAAACTTGATCGAAATTGAGAGGATAGTGTCCAGCTGACCTGGGCAAACTGGCACTGCTTAATGGAAAAGCACTGGCAGCTCCCTGCACCCTCTCCCCTCTGCCTGTGTGGGGACTGTGCCAGGTACACTGAATTTCTTGAGATTGAAATGCCCTCATGTGGCAGTATCCTAGCGTTCCCAGGGATCGCCAGCAGAGACAGAGCCTTAAGAACAACCATCCACCTATGACATGAGCTACTGGAGCAACTGGTATCACTACACTGTCCTCTTCAGTGAGGACCACCAAAAGAGGGGAACAATGCCCAGTCAGTCTCACAAGACAGATGCTGACAGCACAAGAGCAGCAAGACACAGGAAGGTCACGTTCAGCCCTAAATGTGCCTGTGAAACCTGTCCTTATAATCCTGTCTCTTCTTGATCGTTCCACCCCTTGGTCACAACTGTCCCTAGCTCACTTCTCTTTCCATTTCTATTCTCTGTTCCCCATCTGAGTTACGCCACTTCTCCTAACACTTCCCACATCCGTTACTTGCTCCCCTAGCTCTCGTCCTCAGTCTCCTTGTCCAGCTAGCCCCTAGTTGCATTATCTGATCCAACTTCCAGCTTTCTCCATCCTCAGATTCCTTCTCCAAATCCTTATTCGCCAGACCCTCTAATACTTCCCAATTTTCAGTTATGTTTGAACAATGAGACTTTCTTCTTCATGATATGTGTGCATTCCCTGGGAAGGCACTAAAAGCAATGGAGAGAGAATTTTCCTGAATTCCACTGTGGTGCACACCTTCACAGCAGCTCATAACAAAGCACCAAAGCAAAACATCAAGGTAATTCCTGCCTGCGAAAAATGTACTTTTTAAAAAAAGCTTAGGATTTATCCAATCACAAACATTCTCAGAAAGAGGTATGCCCTTGACATCAGTGGGCCACATCTTCTCTCCTCCCCTAAATTCTCTGCTTCAAAAAAACAAGGTGCTAAAGCTTCTCCACAGAACAGCTATGAGAATATTTACAGTAGTGGCAAAACACTGGCTAATATATTAAAAATAAAATACATGGAATGAGCCTCTACAAGAGAACTGGTGGTGAAAATTATGACCTCACCTAGTTTAATTCTACAGAAGTACATGCAACTCAATACAAAGTCTTTTGCATAAAAATTTAAACAGTATTAAAGAAAGTATAACCTGATATCTCCCTAGCTGTAAAATGAAAAAATATTCCTTTGCAAAAAAAGGTGCAATAGCTGAGAATTGGAGCTAGATAAATACCAGAAATAGCTATACACACTTTAGCACGGAATAATGATCCGGATTCCCAGTCATTAACAGCATGTCATCTATTTCTAGACTGATCAATTTTGAAGCCCTCAAAGATCATTTTTCAGAAAAGCTGAACATAGAGAACAGCAAATGAAGTCAATAAGGACAGCGAATGCACAGCATTAGTAGATAGTATAAGGTGTTTAATTGACTATGTTCTTTTCTAACCTTAAAAATCTATTATTTTTGCAATACTGTACTTATATTATCAATACTGTAACAGTATCCTCAATGTTCAAGGCATTGAAAGGACAGAGAAGAAACAGACCCTGCTTCTACAGCTCACCACCTAAAATCACAACATAAAAATGAGAAGGAAAAGTAGTAAAATGTATATGGTTACTTTAAAAATATTTTCTCCCTCAATATACAACTGCTCCACTACTTAGTTTAATTCTTTCAAATGTTATTGTAGAAGTGAGACCTGAGAAAGGATCTGAAAGAGGATAGATTAGTGACCCTAAGGCTACCTCAAATGAGGTTCCCAGCTTAAAGAACAGCATAGAGAAAACCATAAAAATAACTACTGGAAAAGCATGGAAACAGTCTAGGGACGCTGCCATTGAGAGCATAACGCAAGCACTATGGACTGTGAACAAAGACGACCAAAATGCAGGGAGTAGATATGCCACAGAATCAACAACACTGATTCAAACATCAATGAAAAAAAATTGAAGCTGGAAATGTGGCACTGGTAACCAAATACTCCTTAAACAATCTGAAACAAGCTCCAATTAAGGGGAGGCCAGACCACTCTCGCTGGAAAACATCCAGTGACAATCATTGTCACAAATGACACTGGCCCCGCCGTTTCAAAACTCTTGGCCATGCCAAGACTTGAAATGCACCAAAGTCTCTCTCAGTGTTAGAAATAACCATCTATGTCTGAAGCTTGTTATGTCCCTCAGATGAAGAGGCTCCAATCCCAGCAAGATCCACCTAGCTCTGAAAGCTCCATGCAAACAGCTAGCAGTTCTCCAAAATCCTTGTTTTCACAAAACACAGAAAGCACCTCATCATATCCTGGGTTTGTTCTCAAGCCTCCTTTGTGTCCCCCGGTATTGTGATTATTGGAATAGCCATAGGTATGTTAAAAAAAACCCTATAACTTCAATTCACATTGAAGAAAAAAAAAACAGATGTAGCTCACAAAACTGTTTCTTTTTTAAACTGATCTTGTTTTCTCTGCTTCATTTCCTAGACACAAAAGGGCAGGTGTTCTAAAGAAAACATTTGAAAGAGTCAGGAATATTGTTTATTTTTGCAGTACCAGTTTCTAGATCTCTTTGGCAAGTAAAAGCATCAAGCAGCCATCTTCACCACCCCACACACTTTCCAGGCAATCTGAGTATCTGTCATTTTGCATCATATTCTTATTAAATACCACTTATTGTTGTGGTATTCAATGGTTTGGGGAGGTTTTGTTTGTTTTGTTTTCTCTTAGGGCCATAACTAGCACATTCATTTCATCACAGCACAATTTCAAATTTAACTGTAAAGGCTGAAGACGAACATTTGAAAACTCAAACTCCAAACACTTCAGCATCAAACAGCAAGAGTTCTTTAATCTCCTGATTTTTAAGTAATGCCTCAGAAATACTGAGATTTATTAGTGTTTTCTGAACACTCAGGGCAATATTACCACTAGCGTTCTTTGATTTCAACAACGAGGGAGCCTGTAAATCAGTTAAATACAGACGGCATTACTGGGAAAGGCTGCTCATCAGCAATTTTGTAGACCTAACGTAGTGATGGTGTAGGGCATCAGTGTTAAGAAATCTGCAAGCCCACTTTCATGCTGACTGACACACCCCCATACTGCATTCTGGTTTTACGAGCCTAAGCTTTTGCTGTATAATCTGGGCAGGTGAGAGAGTATCAAAAACTCAATCGAATGTTAATCCCTTTCCAAGGAGGAAGCTGGATGAGTAATAATGAGAAGTGGAGCCATCCTATCCAGAACACTTTTAGTGGTTTTACAACCTTTAATTTCAGTTCAATTTTCAGGCCCTAAAAGGCCAATAAAGTGACAGAAACCCTACAGATGGCATGTCAGAGCAGCACGTGGCTTCCAGTTGCTATGCTTAGTTGTACTAGCCAATAAGAACATACAACAGATAACAACTATTTCAATTGTTAAGGGTCACCTTTCACTTAGGCAATGTTGTCCTTTAACTACTTAAAGCATGAAAAGTTTAAAATTCAGAATCTTAATTTATATTTTTCTAATTTTGTAATTCTGCAGTGAACCCAGTCAAACTATCCTGATAAATATCTGAAGGCATATACAACTTGTGGCTGTTCTTCAACGCAGCACATTAGAAACAAAAAATATGTATATAAACTATTATATAAGACTCTGCAAAATCCGTATTTCCTCTGTACATGTTTTTAAGTTGTCTGTTTGCCAGTTTTCACAGTGTGTTTAGTGAAAGCAATTATTTGGTTAGTAAATACCATTTAAATCATAATTTAGTTAGCATACCCATCCATAAAATCTTAACACCACTGGTAAAATGACTCCTTTTCATAGATCAGGCTAATAAAATATTGTAAGTCATAAACACACATTAAAATGTGAAATTTCATTGCTTAGCCTACCTGGTACAATTTAAAACCAGGTCTAGTAAATTCTCTTTGACTCCACTGATGGGAAAGAATATTCTCTACACTGACACAAGTAAGAGATTTAAAAATTCTTTATACATGAATTGTGAGGAAAGAAATCTATTTAATTGACAGGAGTTCCTGCCATCTTCTAAATAATTTCAGATTCATACAGTATATCACACACAATACTGAGGAGGAATAAGAAATTTGTGCAGTGTGCCTGGTGACACCTACAATTTAAGTTGCTCAACACTCTCTTTTACAGGTTGCTTTCAGTGTCTGACCTTTATATAGTCAAGTGTAAATCTTGTACGCTATAAGATTACTGGGGCAGGGAGGGGAGGATAGCGTGGTTAAGACTACTTGCAGAATGAGATTTTATTTTTAAATATCATTTTTATCCTTTAATAAAAACTCCTATGTGATCAAGTGATTAAGACATTCAATTCCCTCCGTGTTCAAGAGGAAGGAACTAAAATTTGGCAGCATAGCCATACTTCTGTCAAAGATCTGCTTATACAGAGCACGTTTATTTACATTAAGTATACCCACATTTGGCCGTACTTGATGAATCTTGATTCACACATGCTCAGAAGAGGTTTGTTGGCATTTGACAGTTTTGCACCGAGTCTGCTCCTGCCCATGTCTATAAGAGCTGAGTAAGAATTTTCCTGCAATTAGAACCTTCAGCGGCTGCCCAGCATCACAGAAGCCTGAGTTCAAGCTGACCGCAGCAAGGAGACAGTTTTTCCCCCTGTCCCCAAGGCTCTGCCTGCTAACAGCGACAGCGGAATTAGCTTAACTGGAACTAGCTTAACTGGAACAGAAAATGATTGGACAATACCAGAGTTAAGGAACCAAGGAATCTTAATTCAGCCCCATGGGAACAGGTATTACGATAATCTTTCATTAGGTGATCACATATTTTTTTCCTATGGAATTCCCGCCCCATTCAGTGAACATATTCAACGTTTCTTTCCATCTGCCTCAATGTGTGGTCCTGAATAATCCTAATTCTGGCATTTCCTAAGTTTTGAGCGTTTTATTTCCTACCTTTTAAAATACTTCAGTATAATGGTTTCTCTTTAACAAATGTAATAAATTACATGTAGAAGCAGCAGAGTAAACAAAGCACTTTGTTCAATGAATTCACTGGACGATATCCACAACCACAATAAACACCACCATAAAAAAAAATAAATCACTAATTGGCACCTTGCTAGTAAGCTTAGGAGAAAGGTCAGGAACTGAGTAGGTGATGGAGATTGAACCTCCACCCCCTTCTCACGCTACAGGGAGGTTCTCCTAGAGCAGGGGAGAGATTCACAAGCAAGAAAGGGTGCAAGCGCCTTTGAACTCTACTGAAAAAATTATCTACATTCTAGGGAAAAAGGTGAAACAACAGCCTTAGTTGAGCAGCTTATGTCAAGATGTGAATTTGTTTGGCTAAACTTGTACTATATGGTTACTACCCAATAAAAGTAAAAAGCAAGTATTTAAGAGACTTTTTTTTGATCCGTGGCATTTTCATGAAAACTGATTATCCAGTTTAAAAGCCTTCTCCTGAATTAGAAAGTACTCATACTTAACCAGAACTGCTGGCATGTTAAAAAAAAAACCCACAACAACCCAAAACACAGCAACAACAACAACAAACATCCTCAGTTTTTTAATAGGGCACAACAGGAACCCACCAAACAAGGAAGCCACGGAAGTCATTTGTCTCACTTGCAGAAGCAGCGCTAGACAAACACGTGCTAGATAAATATTATTGTTTGCTAAACTACTGCCCTGTTTTGAAACCAAATTCTCTCTTGCAAGTCAAGATTTATTAGAGTTACATTGCCTACATAGAACCTGGAAACCTAAATATGCTTTTAGATCCTCACACGCTGTAAAAGAAGGGGGGGGGGGAATAGAAAAAAAGAGCCTTTTAGCTGCACACACTCAAGCAGGAAAATTACAGCCTCACATTTTCAACGCTACAGTTAATGCTGTGTCAGCACCTCCATCAAACCTCGTTGTTCAGCAGTTTATAAAAAGTTTACTCCGAGCTGAAACTTGGCACCTAGCGCCCCAGGAAAAAAAAAAAAAAAAAAAAAAGAAAAAAAAAAGAAAAAAAAAAGAA